>CALNVZ010003745.1:303864-350956 GCA_940671915.1 Paracentrotus lividus | reverse complement strand
CTAACTTACCCTCGGCTCTGGTCGGCTGGAGCTGGCACAGAATTAACCTCGAAGTCTTCGTCTACTGCACTGTCACACCTGGCACTGGCATTTGTTTTTGCTACCCAGCTAACAATTGGACACTAACTGTTAGATTTCTACTGCAAATTAAATATGATTCTATAACAGTCAGTTCAGTTGATTAATCTTAAAATGAATGACATAGTCATAGCCTACATACCCTTCATTAAAGATTCCTTAATGATTGTTCAGTTGGATCTATTCTTGTCAAACAAACGAAGACGAAGTCACAGTACAGTTGAGTTAGTAGTGCAGCATGCACTGTATGTTAAAATATAACTTCGCGCTCGCACAAATTTGTTAATACACGTGAATTCCATTCATCGTACGATCGTTCCACAACCAGCCATCAATATAGTCTAGCTTACAGTATAAATTGTCTTTTTATTATCTCGTGCATTTTAAACAAAAATCTTCTGAACTGTATATACACGACAGCCGCGTAATCCGGTCAAACTGGGTTGTTTTGCTCCCAGCTAACCAATTGGACTTCTACTGAACGTTTTATTAACGTTCAAGTTCGACTTTGTATGGACGTTTTGTTAAAACGTTTAGAACGTCATTTTGTGGAAGGTTTGGACGTTATAACGTTCCAATGGCGTTTAGAAACGTTTTTCTAAACGTTAAAAACCCCAAAAGAACCTTTCGAATTTTATAAGACCTGTAGAAACCTTTGGACTTTATAAAAGTTCAAAACTTTTACAACGTCTGTGGACGTTCTACGGACGTCCAAAAATCCTTTAAAAAACTTTGGAACGTTCCATGGACGTTCTGCGGACGTCCAGAAACCTTTAAACATTCCGAAAACGTTCTGGACGTCCAGAAAACTTTGGAACGTTCAGAAAAACGTTTAGAATGTCTATAGGAACGTTTGTAGACCTATTAAAACTTATGTAAACATGTAATAGATAAATATGTTATTGAACCTCAAGCTCTTGGCCAAATTGTGGAATGACACTTAGGAGTGAAGTTCCTCCAATCATGCTTAAAGGCAGACTTGATTTATTTTTGATTTAACACTAAATAATGCTCCAGTAAATTTCTATTTTATTGAAGTATCGTAATGGTTAGTTATTACTTTATTTGTTATTGTTAGTACATTCCATATCCGAATTTAGTGTTTTTTAATTTTATTGTGGTTTCTGAACAATATTACAATAAAACAGAAACACCAAACATGAATTTCTTACTGCTAAATAGAAAAAACAAATCATTAAAAACATTTATTTCCATAATTATGATTATAACGTATTATATGCAAATTACCACTCATTGCATAAAGTCCTATTTGATGTTTTAAGAAACGTTCAGAAAACTTCAATAAATATTGTCTCGTTATAAGGTTCCAATAAAACGTTTTGTGAACGTTTTGATTAAAACGTTCATTTTGTACGCCCAAGAACGTTTTAAAAACGTTCTTTTTGGAACCTTATTTTTCACAAATTGAAAATCCAACTTGGACGTTATATGAACGTTTTCTTAACGTTCATCAGACGAAGACCTCACGGGACCTGATAAACGTTTTAAAACGTTCTGAAAACGTTTTGTGTCTGCTGGGTAGTAATTATATAATTTACTTTAATTGCAGGCCTATTTTCCAGACTTCTCCAAGCCAGGTGCGGATCCAGGGTGGGGGAGGGGGGGGGTGACGAGCCCAGACCCCCTAAAAAGGTAACAAAAGGGGAGGGGGGAAGAACATAGAAAAAAAAAATGTAGAATAATTAACAAGTGGGCCTATTAACCTCCAACCTTACTGGATCTATTTTTTTTTCCCAGTGCGGAGCAAAAGCTTTAATTACCTGATCACGGGGCGCGGAGCGATTTTGAAAGTGGGGGGGGGCTGAAAGGCTAAAAATCAAATGTATTGGTCATTTTGGAATTTTTGTACACGTTGGCTCAAAAAAGTGGGGGCCCCAGCCCCCCCCCCGGCTTCGCAACCCTGGATCATGTGGCTGCCAGGTCTAAGCAGGATTTGGCACACCGGGGGGTCGATGTCATTTTGATTTCCCCCCCCCAGTAGTGGATCCAGAAAGGTACATCCTATTTTTTTCCCATTACACCGGGCGAGCAAAATTAAGGTAAATTCAAATTTTTACACATTCGCTGGGCGAGCGATGAGAGGGGGGGGGGGGTGGGGGGAGAGGGTGTTGAATTTTTTGGGAGTAAGTAAGGTAGATTTAAGATGTCCATCGGGTGAAAATGAGATCGTTATATATTTTTATTTTTTTTTTTTTTTTTTTTTAATTTTCTTGAGTCGGCCCCAGGGTCAATTTGCCGCCTTTGAGGTCATTTTGACACCATCCGGGGCACCGGGCTGTAAAGTCCCACCATCAGAATACCTCTCCTATCCCGTCACTCTGGAAAAACTTCTGGAGGCTTGAGCCACCTTACACCCTCCTTCTAAGTATAACAATGCTGCACCCCCCCCACACACACACATCAGAAGCCCACCATACTTACAGCCTCTAAAATAAAGTTTTTATCTCCCCCCCCCCATTCATTAAACAATGTTTATTTTGTTTTATTAAAGGGGCTGTAATTGATTATAATTCAATATTACAAGTCTTGAATGAGAATAGCAAAGGTCAATTCGAATGTAATTTGGTATCGAAAGGGACGATACTGCGATTGGCGAACATCATCCGCGGCGATGACCGAGGGGATCTGCGCGCGGATGATGGATAGAATGGTTTCAATGTGCGCCAGAACTCAAATTATTCACGATCTGCGGTTCGCCAATATCCGCGACCACACCGGCTCTTGAAAAACCAAGTCACTAGCGGAATCGGTCTGCTCTTGCCGCCGGCGCGGTTGGCCTGGCTAGCTAGCTTCATGTATGTGCTAAGTGTTCGCTTTTGCGCTTCACTTTGCAAATAATACCGTCTCATGAATTCGGTTTTGCCTTACAATTTAATACGAAAATCAGTCGGTATAGGCCTCGAAGTAAGTAAGTAGAATTGTTTATCAATTTCTTTGTGAGTTTGCTTCATCATCTTTCACTATATGTCTTCGAAATTCATAGAAAGGTCATTTTGATCCAAACTTCACCCATTTGATCTTGAATACTTGTCAACAAGGAATAACGAAATCATCATAAGCAAGCCACAGAAATGCACAGTATAGCGAAGCAACACACACTACACACGTATACGGAACAAGCTGCTCAAGCTGCGTGTGCACTGTGTGAGTGACCGGATCTACAATGTACGTCACCTCACAGAACTCGATCGTATACTCGGAGTTTAAAAATATATAAAATAGTGAAATATCAATAAATAACTCATTGTTTGCAATAATACTTCACAGTTTAAGACTTGGAAATCGTTATTCATACTATTGTTTATATAGGGATAGTAAAGATTTGTACATATGATCCTTAATTATTTGAATTGACTTCCTTGAAAAAAATTGGTAAAATCATCTAACTCTATCTGCGCATCATTCTGTATTCAACATTCGGCACGATTATACACAATACCCGGCCGTGACGTCACCCTCAGAGTGTACTCGAGTACACTAGTCTTTCACGCCCAGGCAGGAGGCTAATTTCATGAACTATCAAACCAGAATATTGAGAAGCCAGAGGATTTTTTTTATATGCTATCTGTTTGAACAACTTATATATGCTATATATATTATATGTAGAACCCAATTTAATGGAAATTCATCCCCTTCTTAATTCAACTTTAAGTCTCCTCCGAAAGACTATAGTTAATTTTTAATGTCTTAATAAATGTCATAGCTGCTTTGATAAGCTTCAATGTTATTTTTTTAAAATCTGAGAAAAAGATTTATTTCTTTAAGGAAATCCACAATTCTTGAGCGTGAAACGTCACAAAATAACGTTTTTAAATCCGGTACGTCATAAAAATTAGTACGTATGTGGCTAAATTCAACACATTCAATAAGGATATGCTTAAATCTGATAAAACACAATCACACGATACACAACGGATAACCAAAATTAAAAATTTGCTTATTTTGCCATGGGGAAAAATCTCTCTTTACTTCGTCCATAATTCATAGATATTATTATGTGGAATTATATTTTTATTCATCACAAGAGGCAATGATATAATTTCGATCGACTTTTCATCTTGTCATTATTTTGAAATGAATATAAATGATTATGTGTTTCAAAGAGCAAATAAATAGTAAATAAATATAAATAAATAAATATAAACCCCTTCAAATCGAAACTTGCGTGACCTCTTTTCATATTTATTTAGTAGTAAGGTCCTAGCTAGGTTTCTACTATAATAAGCATATTTTTCATTGCGAGATATAACCCTTTCCAAAAATACAAATAATGTGCCCTATATATACTATATATAGTTCAGGCCCATGTCGTGTGCGCCAATGTAGTATACTCTCCAATAACTTTTTACTTATTTACGAGGGAGCACTTAGCGAGATTTTCAGATTTGACCGCGACGGCCGAAGGCCTCCCCCCCCCCCCCAAAACAAAAAAAAAAAAAAAAAAAAAAACTAAAATAAATAAAATAATAAAATAAACAGATAAAATAATAATAATAATACGATAATTCCTACCCCGCCATACACTCTCTCTCTCTCTTTCTCACTCTATTATCACTCAACCAGCGTGAAGTGCGAGAATTTTCATTAGATTCCGGATCGTCCACTGGATGCAGTCTATCTACAGCACTATAAACTTTTGCGTGCACAATTATTGGAACGTAAATACGGGAAGGAGGAGGGGGTGGAAAAATGTTTACCAATTTAATGTGTTAATATGATTTCGGGCCCACGAGGATTACTGTCTAGGCCCTTATACAGGATAAAATTGCTGTCATTGCAGTTTTGGTTATCTCTGGTGTGTAAATCTTCCATTGCAAAGGATTTCGCCAGGGGCGCGGAGTGTTTTTGAAAGTGGATGGGCTGAGCCGCACGTTGGGGGATGAACAGGCTAAAAATCACAAATCTATGGTAATTTTGAGCTTTTTTACACGTTTAGCCTACTAATAAAGGTGGAGAGGGGCTGAAGCCACCTCAGCCCCCAATAACCAGCCCATGTCTATTTCAACTAATTAATGAGATAATGCTATTTGGGCCCTTTAGGGCTACTGTCTGGGCACTTGTAGAGGAATAAATAGCTGTATCTCTGTGTCTAATACTTCCATTGCAAAAGGAATTAGCCATGTCTCTTTCAACTCATTTGAATGTTTTAGGCCTATATGGGATTTGGGGCCTTTAGGGCTACTGTCTGGGCCCTTGTACAGGATAAAATTGCTGTCATAGCTGTTTTGTTATCTCTGGTGTCGAATACTCCATTGCAAAGGAATTAGCCATGTCTCTTTCACACTCATTTAATGTGTTAGGCCTATATGGGATTTTAGGCCCTTTAGGGCTACTGCTGGGCCCTTGTACAGAATAAAATTGCTTGCATAGCTGTTTTGGTTATCACTGGTGTATAATACTCCATTTCAAAAGAATTAGCCATGCCTCTTTTCAACTCATTAAGGTTAAGGCCTATATGGGATTTTGGGCCTTTAGGGCTACTGTCTGGGCCCTGTACTGGATAAAATTGCTGACATTGCGTTTTGGTTATCTCTGGTGTCTATACTTCTATCGCAAAAGGAATTAGCCATTTCTCTTTTCAACTCATTTAATGTGTTAGGCCCATATATGGGATTTCGGGCCCTTTAGGGCTACTTTCTGGCCCTTGTACAGGATAAAATTGCTGTCATAGCTGTTTTGGTTATCACTGGTGTATAATACTCCCATTTCAAAAGGAATTAGCCATGTCTCTTTTCAACTCATTTAATGTACATAGGCCTATGGGATTTGGGGCCCTTAGGGCTACTGTCTGGGCCCTTGTACAGGATAAAATTGCTGTCATTGCTGTTTTGGTTATCTCTGGTGTCTAATACTTCCATCGCAAAAGGAATAGCCATTTCTCTTTTCAACTCATTTAATCGTATTTTAGGGGCCCTTTAGGGCTACTGTCTGTGGCCCTGTACAGGATGAAATTGCTGTCATTGCCGGTTTTATACTAGGTGCCCCCTAAGGAATGATATCCACCGATTTTTGTCCATTTCTCTTCTCAACTCATTTAATGCATTTTTGAGGCCCCTTTTGGGGGCCCCCAAGCGTTCCTGTACAGGATGTGGCCTGCCAGCAATCCATTTTATTGACCCTTGGCCACGTCCTGACATGATGAGGCCATCAAACCTTATGTCTCTTCTCAGCTAATTAAATCTCGTGGGCCCCCGGCCTATAAGCTGTGCAATAATTCATATTGTAGATAATTTATCAGGCTAGATGTCTGTGAAGTTTCAGCTTTGTTATGCTCATAGTTTTAATACAAAGATTCTTTTAGTGGAGTAGGGTAAGGGGTGGAGGATCCTACGGTGGAGGCACGTGTTAAAGCATAGGGAATTCCCATTTTTGTTACTTTCCTATTGTTTGCTGCGTTATATCTTTGCAGCCAATTGGTCTTATGGGTTGAGTGATATATCATTCTCTTGGGAATTTATGTGGTTCTAGATAAATGTGAAGAAGATTCTTCAAAAGTAATTTAATCAATTAATTAATCAATAAAAACAAACTTAATGCACACATCCTCATAGACAATGCATTGCAGGCATCAAAAATTGTCACATGCAATTTTATAACAATAATTGTCATTTTTTCGACATTTTCTTTGCATGCATGTAAAAACACAATAAGCGGAAACGTATTACTTGCAATAAACTTTGTTTGAGTTGTAATCCAAGTGTAAAAGACAGGATTTCTGCCCTTTTTGCACTATCTTTCTTCTTTTTTGACACCCTGTAGCGCGGTTAGAAAAAAATTATTTTGTATTACAAGTTTATATTTTTTAGAAGCATAGCGTCTTATTTACACAATCCACGATGATTCATTTCATTTGGTGAAAAGATTAAGAAATTATTCGCTGGTAAAATTTTGAAGTTTTTCAAACCTTTTTTTTTTTCCTGTAACACTCAAGCTAGAGATGTTTGATTGTGACAATGTACATTTCTACAATTTTTTTGGACATGTAACGCATTTTCCACCCAACTCATGACATGTGGCCATATAAGTCTTTTTAATTCAATAAACAAACAAGAGATTTAAAATTCAATAAATGATACAAAAATACATATCACATTGATAATTCAAAATTTGGGACTTGCGCTTCGCGCTAGAAAAAAAATGCTCTGAGGTATCCTCACATTCGAATGTTCCTCCTATTTCAAAACATACCCCATCCACTACTTTTCCTCACCACTGCAATCATGTTCACTAAATGTGACTTTCTTAAAAGGCATATTTCATAAAGATATTTCATCAAAAATATTAGAATAAATAAAAAAAAAGTTTAAATATAAAATGTCATCCATTATATAATATAGGATTGCATATCAAATACACACATCATTTTGCAGCACGTGTCAATGCATATGAATTATTAAATTATATGGTTTGTTGTATTTTCCAACAGACACAATATCATTTAATAAAATTTAGTTTTTCTGGAAAAAGCTTGTTCTTTCCTTTTTTCTGCACCATCTTGATGCGCATGCATGTTACACTAACCAGTTTCATATACTAACGGCAACCGCTTTGTTGAAATACATACATTTTTAACATTTGTTTCTTTTCAATATAATTATTTGTAGTTAATAAAAAATTAACATGAAATTAAACTTTTCCCCCTAACTTTTGGCCTGATGAGAAATAATAATCGCAATCTTCCACAATGTAGAAGAATAATTAAAATTTGTCTTGTTTCATAAAAACCTCTACTTTTTATGCCTTAACATAAATAACGCATTTGCATAATTCGAGATCCTCTACCTAGTAGCGTTTGAAATCATGATTTCAAAATTATGCATCCTAATTTCTGCTCTATCCACTGACATTTGACTTACCAATGCGACATTGGAATTACCAATGACAGATTAGACACTTTGATTGACACGGGATTGCATAACTCTCACTTTTGTGTGGATATTTGAATTCGCTATGGACCCTCCATTTACCTGTTTAGACATTGACTCTGTTATATGGATATTTGATTTCCCTATTGAAAACAAATTCTTTAGTCTTGATATTTGACATCGCAACAGGGTTCTTATCCGTCTGTTCGGACATCGATCCTTCTATATGGACTTTTGATTTCCCTATCTAAAATGATTTCTATTGTGTGAATATCTGACTTAGCAGTGGACATTTTATTTACCTGTTCGGATATTGGTCTTGTTCTGCTGACATTTGATTTCCCTATTGAAAATAATCTCTATTGTGTGGATATTTGACCTATCTATGGACAACTTATTCTCCTATTTAGACATTGACCATGCAATGTGGACTTTTGATTTCCCTATTGACATTTGAATTAACTAATAAACATTTGCCTTGATACCTCGGACATTTGAACTGGAAAACCTATATAAGACGCGTTATTTTGTAAAGAAAAACAGTACTTTTGGCAGAAGTTCCGCTTTCTTCCTTTCTAGTCGATTCACAATGCAAAGTGCGTAGTGCGTGTGCAGCACTCACGGTTCGATCAATGAGCCTAATGAATAGCACTTGAAAAGAGGTCCTGTTTCTTTCAAATTTTTTCTACAAAATATGGATTAAAGATCATAGCGGCCGGCTTCGCACCTCTGGACAATGGCACCTTTGACTAAGCACCATTCATTAAAAGCGCAGGTGTAAGTTTTGAAGTAAAAGTGGGACTTTTAACTTATAATACCTACTGCATTTTTGGCCTACTTTACATTTCATTACATCATTATAGTTACAAAAATCAAGTTCAAGCTAAATGTCAGATAATCAACCCCTCTCATTATCGTGATAAATATAATTATATAACCTAGCGAGAATCGGAAGACGACAGGCTTAATCTACATGCAAGTAGATAAGCTTGACTATTGCAATGCTTTATTGTTTGGAATGCCTGATACTTTGATTTCCAAGTTTAAAGAGTTCAAAATGCATATGCAAGACTTGTCTAGTTTAGTTCCACCACACCCCTTCTGAAAATGCTCCACTGGTTGCAAGTACGTCAAAGAATTTCATTCAAGGTTTTGTTAATTGTATATAAATCATTAATTGGTCAAGCTCCACGGTACATATCAGAACTACTCAAACTTAAAACCCAATCACATGGTCGAAGCCTGCGAAGTTCCACTGATGAATTGTTGTTACAGATCCCCTTTCGCAAGACAAAAATCACTCTTGGTGATCGCGCATTTGTACTTGCTGCTCCCAAACTATGGAATAGCCCGCCTCTTGATATAAGAAGCTCTCCATCATTAACCATCTTCAAATCTAAATTGAAACGTATCTATTCCGTTAAGGAAATTGCTTATGTATTATGTAGAATTAAGTTTTAAAAAAGAGCTCTGAGCCAGCGCAGCTGAATATATCCATATAAAAGCTGCGCTATACAAATTTATGTTATGTAATGTTATGTAACTAATGTTTTATATAATTATATCTATAATAATGAACATTGTTTTAACCCCTTAACCTTTCTATTTCTCTCTTTTCTTCTCATTCTCAGTCTTTATCTCTCCTCTCGAGCTAGCTTTATTTGATAATTTCTTCCCCTCCGGACGCGTACGCGTACGCCAAAAGTTAAGATCGGGAATTCGTTTCATATGTAAAAAATTGTGGTAATGTTGAAATATAATGAATTGTTCTCGATTTTTTCCACGTAACTAGGTAATTTTTTTTTAATGGACATTGAAAATAAATATATCTTTGTCCTATTCCTCAAGAATTTAGCCCCAAAAAGCTTGTGAAAAGCCCAAAAAAGTTGTCAATATATTAGAGAATTATCTCGGCTTCTGTAGAAGTCCGTCGCATCCAAAGGGTTAAGGTTATAATGAATGAAAGCGCCGTAAAATTTAAAAACAACAACAACAAGGTCATTTCGTGCTCTTTCTCCTTTCCTTTTTTTTTGGGGGGGGGGGCTCCCTTGCGCACCTATACCCATGCACCGCCTCCGATCTAAATTCGCGCATTAATATTCTATTAGGTTCAATGCGCCGCTGGATTTGAAGTTACCACATTTTGGGGCCAAATCCCTCGCGGTAAACGTTCTCCGACATGTCATGCGCGTATTTTTTTTTTTTGGGGGGGGGCTTTACGCGGCCCGCCCCCCCCCCCCCGGTAGCGCGCGAAGGGCACCGAAAAAGAGGAGGAAAAGGAAAAAGAGGGGGGGGGGGGAAGAAAAAAAGGAGAGAAAACAGAGAGAGAGGGAAAAAAGGGGAAAAGGGGAGGGGAAAAAGAGAGGAAAGGGGAAAGGGGGCGCTAATTTCCTCTTAAATTTAGGGGGCGCTAAATGATCATAAATTCAGAGGGGGCCGGACTCGACCTTAAACTAAGGGGCGCCAAATTGAGCTTAAACATTTAAGTGCCAATTGACCTGAAAATAAATGGGGTCGCCAGATCAACTTTAAATTTGGGGGCGCTAAATCGACCTTAAGGACGTTGCACAGTTATGTTTCTGCGCATCTTGACCGCGCATCCTGGGTGCGCATTATTAACTATGTCACAATGGAAAAATATACAGCGCTCATGGGCGATCCAGCGTTCAAAGAGTTAAAAGAAATGAACTTTATAAATATGTTATTTTTTTCCTTCGTTTTGTTCATTATTTACCTACTTGCAGAGATATGTAAAGCATTTATGTTTGTGTATGTTCGTGTTATTCTAGAGATTGCGATGGATATGAAATTAATTGTAAATGTTTAGGAGCAGGACTTTGAATAAGTCGAAAATTAGATAGAGTTTTCACATTTTTTAGTATTTTTGGCACGTTTCGGTGGTTTTCAAGTCGACTCGCCACTATTATAGCGCCGATATTTTGAAAACGAGCACATGGACCCCCATTTTTTAATGTTCCTACTCTTTTAGTTTATATTCCTCTACAACTTGGCAAATTTTGACGAAATTGACATGGATTTTGAATGTTCGAGAGCATAATTTTGAATCAAGTGTTATATAGGTTGGATTCTCAAACTTGTTTGACGTTTTCGGCGCGTTTTTGTGGTTTTCAAGCCAATTTGCAACTATTCGGGCTCCGATAGCTTACAAACGAGCATATGGACCCCATTTTTTAATGTTTCTACCCATTGAGTATGTATTCCTCTAAAACTTTGCAAATTTTTATGAAAATGACATGGATTTTGAATGCTTGGGAGCATAATTTTGAATCATGTGTGATTCAGAGTGGATTTTCACGCTTTTTGGACGTTTTCGTCGCGTTTTTGTCACTTTTCAAGCCGATTTGCTAGTATTCGGGCGCCGATAGTTCGAAAACGAGCTCATGGACCCCCCTTTTTTTTTTAAAGTTTCTACATATTTATGATGAATCCCTCTACAACTTTCCAAAATTTCATGAGACTGTCATGGTTTTTTAAAAAAAGTGCACCTTAAACCATACTTTTTTATATTCTTGTAGATTCCAAGCCTCTAAGATACGGTTTTTGCCATTTTACGCACCATTTTTGTAAAATGAGGGCGCTGCTGGCTCAAAAATAAGTTCAAATGTGCAAGTTTAAGCAATGTCCCCATCTTTGGTATAAACTTTGTAACAAATTTGATAAAGGTTTGATAAAGTTTTATACGGTTTTGACAAAGTAATGATGGTTTTAATTCGTTTGTTGCAATCGCGAGGTCTAACAGAGGCCAATTTCTTGAATTATGCGTATTTACATACCATCCAAATATGGCAACTTCAAAGTCCCGTAGCAAAAAATCAAGCACATGAACCTATATTATTTTTTGCATTTTTGGCATACATAGATACCAAAGTAACTCTGTGCAAAATTTGGTGAAAATGACATGGACTTCGTTTCAACTGTGCAACGTCCTTAAATTTAGGGGGGGGCCTGGGAAGAAATGGATCGCAATATGGGAATTTTTTCAAGTACATTTATTAGGAATGCTATAAGGAATATTTGTACAAAAATAGCATTTTAAGAGCTACATTTAGAGAATTAGAGCCAAAATAGGATTTCATGCATAATTAGCATATATAATTACAACGAAGCGCTTTTCTGAAAAAGATTTATGATGCAGTTACGGAGATTACGCAACAGGGGACGTGCGTGCCAATTTTCAGCGCGATCGCGCAGTCGACGGTCGAGATCTAAAGGGGGGCCTGGGAGGCCCCTCCCTGGCTCTAAGAACTCAAAAAATACCCCGGCCTAGTTAGGGTTAAGCGTAGGGGCGCCAAATTGAGCTCAAATGTAGGAGCGCCAAAATTATCAGAAACTTAGGGGACGCCGAATTGATCTGAGACTTATGGGGCGTTGATTTGACCTGCAGTTAAGGGGGTGCCAAATTGATTTTAAACTTAGGGACGCCAGATTGAGCTCCAAATATATCTTTAATTTTAGGGCTCCAACTTTATCCTAAACTTAGGATGTACTGTACATGTCGACATGCCTTGCTAGTCAGGATTTGTTTTTAATGCCGCTCCATTTGTATAGCCGGGGACCATGATGTCATGCCCCCCCCCCCCCCGTCCCTGGATATGACTGATCTTGATTAATTATTCAAAAGACACATCCGGTTCAACACACGTTGGGTTGATAATAGGCACTCAATTGGCCGGATGTTTCATTTCTTTTGTGTTTATATAAATGATGGAACCGTCTCGATTAAATACTGTGAGATTCAATGGTACTAATCATTAGTCAGTCAACATGGACAACGATACCAGCAATCTCCCGAGCAGCCCAAGCGACAGCTTTCATCTGATATTGAGTGAAACCATGTCAGAGACCTCCTGGGCCGACGATGACATCGCTGCAACATCAAGCTAGATAGATTCCGGTACGAACCCAAACCAAATGAATGAATAAGAAATTGTAAAAGAAACATAGACGTAATAGGCCTAATTGAAACAGGGAAGCCAAAAATACGGAATGATTAGAATAAAAGTTTCGACAAGTTAGGCCATATTTTATTTATATTTTTATTAACTTATATGGTTGTATCTTCGCGGAGACGGGACTACTTTGAAATGTTGAAGGTGGTTTTGAAATATGTCACGGAGACGTCTCCGCAACAGAAAAGGGTGTCTCCGGCGAAGGAGAACAAATATCGGAGACGTCTCTAATACTTTTTCCGTCGTGAAGACGCTTTTCGCGTCACGGAGACGTCACGGAGACATCACTGCGACGACTCCGCGACAAATTTCAAAACCGTCTCAAAGTAGTCCCAAATCCGTCTCTGCGAAAAGAGATATCGCCATGAATACCGCATAGTTTATTTATTACAGAAAGGTGGAAAAAAACTGGAACAAAACTTAAGGGGCTAAACATTATTTTATTGCGATCCTCTCGTATAGTCACAGACCTCTGCTTAGCTGTAACATAAATAAAAAGATAGGATCAATCTTACGAGTGATGTCAATCGTAAGTCTTAGCTGTATTAAAGATACCAATCGTAAGCTCGATAGTATGCCACTCTATGTTACAGGGCACCGGACTGTGGGCAGATCATTGTTTTCTATATAGGGCCTGTCCTTATATGATTAAGCAGAGCATTATAGAGTACATGAAATGAATTAACACATCGTGTCAATTTATATAAAGCGAGATTAAAGTCTTTGATGTACGTAGCCCTGGCTATTGTCCTATAGCCTTGC
Source organism: Paracentrotus lividus (assembly GCA_940671915.1). Lineage (NCBI taxonomy): Eukaryota > Metazoa > Echinodermata > Echinoidea > Camarodonta > Echinidae > Paracentrotus > Paracentrotus lividus. The sequence goes on along the minus strand of CALNVZ010003745.1, from coordinate 337,260 downwards.
ACGCTCAGCCGTCACAAACACACACGTATAACCATTGATCAGTATTCAGTGCAAACACCCAAACAATTAATTCTGGCGCAGTGTTCTGCCATTCAATGGCCGTAGATGGCCATAGATGGAGCTATACAGAGTGGGTAGATAGAGAGAGTGGCGTCACGCGTATCCAAAACTAGGTCAATTTTTATGGAGCCAAAAGTGGAACTTTTTTTCCAATGCAAAAGGCATGGGCTGATCTCAAAAATAGTTCCACTCTAGCTTGACCTTGATTGCGCGCAACTAGTTTTGGATACGCGTGTCGCCACTCTCTCTATCTACCCACTCTGGAGCTATACATGTTTCCCTTTTATATCAGGGAACAAACAAAACGACGGAAGTCTATTGAAATTGGCCCGCGCTCTTTTTTCGAACAGAAAATCAAAAGCGCCGCGATAAGGGAACGCCGCACGAAGCGCCGTGCCACGGCGTTCTTGCGCCACGCCGAGGGGTTTTACTTTTGGGAACGTAAATGCTTCCATCTCTTGTTACATAATGATAGATGGACCATACATGCTAAATTTGATACATGGGTGCAGACTACAAGCTTGTTAAAATCAACAAAATTTGATTTTTGCTGGTCAAAGTGACTTCCGTAAAAAGTGACATGTGTGCTCATATTTTTGACACCCCAAAGATTTAACGGACCATCATACTACAGTTGAAAGGAGTATCATTGTATATAAATTTAACCATATCATTAGATTTGTGTCTAGTAAGAATTTTACTTTCCACCCCAATTAGTAAAAAAAAAATGGTGTGGGGTTAGTTGAGCCGTTGTTGATGGGGTAAGTTGAGCCTATGCCTACATGGGTTAAAATTTTTGAAAAGAATATTTTGGGGTTTTGTATGGCGTTTTACATGAATTAACTATTTTGTTACCATTATTAAACAGGAAAAAGGGATCTGTCATGCCCCAAGACTATTTATGAAGGACGTACCTGCGAAAATAGGGGAACAAATTAAATGCACCAAAAAGTAACCGTAATGTGTGCGTGCATGCGTGTGAGTTGGTGTATGTGAGGGTGTGGGTGTGTGTTTATGTGTGTCTTTTGGGATGGGGGAGCCAGCCCCCCAAAATTAATTTATGCCGCATGGCTCAACTAACCCAACACCTTTGCTCAACTTACCTGCGTGTTGGTGTTAGTTGAGCCACTTGACTTTTTTTTTTAATTGTCCGGGGCTCCAAAACCGAAAGTGCTATTTTCGGGATATACCTTATATATTTTGCCTAACATACTACTCTTTCAATCCCAACCCTCAACAGCCCCAAAAAAACTTCACCCATGGGCACCAGGTGACCTTGAGTAAAAAGTGGCTCAACTTACCTGAGTCTCCCCTACAGTAGACCAGATTGTTTATTTTTAAATATGTCCCTTTGACATTAAATCTAAACTTTGTTTATCTCCTTTTTTGGGGTGGGGTTAGAAATGATGTGTTGAGCTTTTTTTAAGAGTGTGGGGGCTGAAGAGCAGAAAGCTAGAGGATGAACACATGGTTAAAAGTTACAAAGAGTTCAAAGTTTAAGTTAATTAACAGCATTTTCAAGTTATGAGGCAATACACAAATTTAATAATCAATTAGAAAGAGAGAGTGAGATAAGGAGAGAGAAATAAAGAGAGAGAGAGAGAGAATTAAAAGTAGCTATCGGAATAATGAAAAAAAAAAATAATAATCTGGTTTTCTTTTTGTTTTGTTCTCAAGCCTTTTAAACTTTGCAGGCAGTAGGCTTATTGTACACATCTATCTGACAACATTCAATCGATAGATTTTCCGCAAATAGAGGTGGATAAAATCACCTATATGATTTGCCCGAGCTGAAGTCAGGCGATTGAAAAATCGTACTATATAGGCTAATATTCCTCAAAATGCACAAAGCAATTCAACAAATTATAGAGCATGTAGAGCGGGGTACACCATTTAGCCCTTTTATTATATATACAGTCTGTGTCAAATAAAATGGTACAAGTGGAAAACATTTTTTTTATAGTATGAAGATTATTCACAGCCTTCTATTGTTTGGTATTTTCAAAAAGCAGGAAGATCAGGCTTTCACCGGCAATTTTGTTCATGACATTTGGTGTTCTAATTTTTGAAATATGACTGGTTTTCTACAATCAAGAAAAATCTATTTTTCGCACGCCGTCCCATGCGGCTTGCAACGATCGTCTGCGTTCGCGGAGCGGGGATGGAGCGGGGATGGCCGCACCCTTTCGTGAACACCGGGGGGGGGGGGCTTTCTCGAAAGGCTGTGTTTAGTAGTTTTCTGAACCAGTCGTTTTTATGAAAATTACTCATTGAATAATAACAATATAATATTAATAGATAATAATAATAATAATGATAATAATAATAATAATAATACCCAATATTTGTATCGCGCCTTTCCCAAATATAATAGGAGAACTAGAGGAGAGCTTGCATTTTTTTTTTGTTGATTTTTAAGTTCATAATATTCTAGAACCCCCCCCCCCCAGGCATTATAGAACAATTGAATTAAGAGAAATAACGTGTTCTCTATTCTGAATAAATTCACATTTTCATACAAGTTTAGAAGCTCCGTCCAACAATATTAAACCAGCCTTAAATAGAAAAGTAGCATTTTTGTTGATTTTTGAGCCGTGAGGCACGGGCGCTTGTAGTTGGACACAGACACATATACTTAACCCTTTTTTATATTTTGATAACCGAGCGGTTATCAAAACTCATAGACGAATGTGACCGTAGGAGACTCGGGGGCGCGCCCCCTCAACTCCAGTCTCATGCAAAGTCTTTCGTGCAATCTGGCAATAGAAGGGATACAAGCAAAGTCCAAACAATCGTTGAAGAATGGAGGGGTGGGAGTAGGGAAAAACACTGCTTCTCGAACGGAGTCCATGATGAGAATGATTTTATTTCAGACACAATTCGCAGATCAGATGCAAGTTTTAAGTGTGGGAAAGTGTGTTGCGCTTTTAGGTTGAAGAACAAAAGAGACCGCGTTTTTATGATAATTACCGACATGCGCGCGTATGACATATTTATGTAGCTTACGCGGCGCTTTGATTAGTCGGCAAATTTGTAAACAACTCAACAGTTGTTCTCTATTGAAATGCATTCTCCCATGATTGGCTCAGGTATACAATTTGATGCAAGGGTTGCTATATTTTTATTCTCAGTTCGTCATAATATATTGCAAGATTTCCAACATGATACCAAGTAATCAAAACATTAATTTACTCCTCTGATTCTTTCTTCTTTGTTTGTCATTTCCTTTTTTCTTTCCTTTTTTTCTTCATAATTTAAGATCAAGAGTCGGGCGACTCTTATAGGAGCGGTCGGCATTCACGGGCATCACTCCGAACTTGAGCTGGGGTGGGGGCGGGGGGGGGGGTACAACACGGACCTCGCCTCGACTTTCCAGCTAGTGACTTTAATACTCAAAATAATTTGAATAAGAATAAGAATACGAGAAAGTGCCCCTTTATTCATTGAATATATCTTTTAAACCCCCAACTTTACGGCTCGCGCTTCGCGCTAGCGGATACTATATCATAATGCACAATTAACTCCAATTTTGAGCTCAAAATTTTATACCTGTCCAATTCAGTAGGGTTTAGAATGCACAATTAAATCAAATATAAAAATCAAATAAAATCATAATGCACATAAAACTCCAATAATTACCTAAAAACTATCAGCTCGCGCTTCGCGCTCGCGGATACTAAGTAGGGTCTATAATGCACAATTATCTACAATTTCTTATACTAGAAAGTGCCCGTTTATTCCATATATCTTTTAAAACCCAAAATTTTCGGCTCGCGCTTCGCGCGAGCGGATACTAAACCATAATGCACAAATATCTCCAATTTCGCGCTTGCAGATACCAATAATTCAATAGGGTAGGCCTACATGATTCGCAATTAACTCATATTTTTACCTCAAAGTTTTCATCTCACGCTTCGCACTCGTGGATACTAAATATAGTCTATACTGCACAATTATCTCAAATATTTTCGGCTCGCGCTTCAATCCCTGCGAGTGCGATTGTTATATGCAAGATAGCTTACTACCAGAGATGCAAAGTTTAGTGAGTGGCTGGGCGTGAAATCTTTCGCATTGTGTATGAAAACAGTGTGCACACGGCACGCATTAGCGTATGTGCTAATACTAACTATATATTACTGTATAAGTGGTTTCTTTTGCGAAGGTTTTAATTTCACGAATTTCGCGAATCGGGATGCGACCGCGAATTTAACATTGCGCGAAAAGGTTTTGAACAGTACTGCATATTTATAAATACTAGAAAATGTTTTGAACTCCATGCGCTCGCGGAGCAGAGTTGTCTATGCAGTGCTATTAAAGGTAGTGTCAGACTTTTGCAGGCAAATATATTACATTGTACATTTCTAGTTTTTGAGAGGATATACTTAGTATATCAATGACTATATCTTCCCACAACATGATTGAGCTCAAATGTGTATGTTTGTATTATATTGCGATTATCAAAATTCATTCCTATTTTTTCGAACTTCGAAAAATATACCGTACGGCACGAACCGTTGACCGTTAATAATGCACGTTGATGCGCCTTGTGCATATTGCTGTGTGTGGTCCGTGCCGCACGCGCTGTAATATCAACGATGATGATGGAGAGCTGGTCTAGATTGGTTGTCAGATTTTCGTTTCATATTACTGATCTATGCAACCTATGACAGTAAGATTGAATAGACAGTATAGGTTGATCATATTCTAAAGTTATGCCAAGTTGCAGTAGTTTTTCGCAATTTGTGAAAAAGGATGACACTACCTTTAATAGCACACACAATGATACAGCGCGATGCGTGGATGACTGGTATGTAGGTCAAATAAATTCAGGTAGTAAGTCTTTATTCCATTTTACTGTCTTTTTATAAATATTCCAGATTTTGCCAACCGCGAATTTAACATCACGCGAAAATGTCGGGACACCCGCCAACCGCGAAAATATCTCTACGCGAAAAAAAAAAAACCACTTCTACAATAACTTGTACACAAAGGAGGCGCACACGCACCCTACATTTGTAGCATAGAGTAAGCTATCTTGCATAAAACGATCCCCTGCATGAAAAAACATCGCGCTCACCATGCATAGGCCTATGCGCGACAAAACTGTCGATTTTTGGGGTTTTGAGGCTCCAAAATGGTAAAAATCTGTAGTTTAAACTACTTTCTCCAGTATTAATCCGAGGCGTGAGATTATGAGGGTTGGGCAGGTGAGCGTGAGATGGGGTGCTGAGGTGTGCGCGTGTGACTTGGTAGGTCCGTACTACATGAAACATGTGTAGCGTGCGTGCGTGCCTCATACTATCATCTACTGCAGAAACATGCGCTGCGTGCGCACTCAGACACGAAGTGAATGATCTCACGCAAATGTCTTTTTTTTTTTAACTTGGCACAGACCTATCTGTATACATTTAATAGATCTATTGCTTATCATCAATAGTTGTTCTGAACAATGTTTTCTTACATCTTGCGCTAAAAAAAACTACCCATGATTGTAAACCATATCTCTAAACCTATTCAAATTCTCGGCTAAAATTGAGAATGAGAGTTCTGCTGCCATGGCCGGGCCCGACCACCGCCGATCAGTGTAGCTTTGAGCAGACGTACACGATACGGGCCATTTGGATGATATAATCAGGTTCAAAGAGTACAGCTTCGTCCCAATGGCCAAGCCCCCCCCCCCAAAAAAAAAAACAAAAACAAAACAAACAAAAAAAAAACAAAAAACAAAAAAAAAAAAACAAACAAACAAACAAACAAACAAAACAAAAAAAACACAAAAAAAAAAACACAAAAAAAAAACAAAAACAAAAAAAAAAAAACAAATTTATCATTTTATTTTTAGACTCTGTCTCTGTGACTAATGCCTTTAAATTTTTTAGCACAGATGTTAGAAAATATTGTGGGGAACAAAATATTGATGATTACAAGCAGAATTCAACATTTTGGCTTAATCATGAGATTAAAAAACAGGCTTCAAGTAGTGTCCAGACACCCAACACCTGCACCTCATCCTACTGACACCGCCCCGGTAGACCTGGCCGCGCGCCGAGGCTGCTCTGTCTTAATCGTAATATGTGAAGACAGAGCAGCTTCTTCGGAGGTCTAACCCACCGGTATCAACAGAACTTAGTCAATTTCTTATCTTCTTTTGATTTGTAACTAAATACTAACCTCTAATGTTACTCACATTTGGCTCAAAATGGGTGAAGATCGTTGAAAGACGATGGATTCAGTAGTTTGTTGAACAGCACGTGGATCTTGCGCAGACTTCGGATTAAAACCTGTAGCAGATATATATGCAGCAGATGTACCCTCGATCGCGATCGCGCTCCAGCCGTGCCCCCGCGCCGCCCGCCCGGGCCGGTCGGCCCCGGCCGCGCGCCGACGGGCGCCGAACCCTCCATGGCTTGTTTTTGTTGTTGTTGTATTCTTGCGCAAAAGTCTACAAATTCAGACTAGCTATTGGGAGAGAGTGGGAGGAGGAAGAGCTAGAGCAGGAGGAGGAGGAGGAGGGATGGGGAACGACCCAAACCCAACCCCACATGAAGAGAATCATCAGAAAATTTACTTTTGGCACTAATTTGCTGGTAAAAAGTGGGTTGTTGGGGGGGGGGGATTAACTGCAATTGGAGCTCAAAGCACCCCTGTTTTTAGGAAAACGCCAATGCAATAATACGATGAAAACATTATAGGCGCTTAGAAACCGGTGGATATATGTATTACTAGTAAGCGATGAAAATATTAGTATTGATATTAAACCATTTGGGTCCTATAACCCCCTATATATAGCTCCATCGAAAAGGTTAATTAATAGCAAAAACTTGAATCATCTTCGATTGCATCTACAGGCATGATAACTCAAAGGCCATAATACCAGTCTTGTCTCTTACATTTGCTCCATTAAGCATATAGGCCTACTAACGAGTATTCATTGAAGGAAAAACAATATTAATGGGATTTTTAATTGGATATGGTGACTGACATGATAAGACTAACCCAAATATACTAGTAGTCTTTTGATTTTCAACAAATGAATTTAGTTCAAGTTACTAAAGTAACATAAAAAATTATATCTTGAATATCTCTATATGCCCTTGATGCTGTTCTTCACTCAGTATGAGTACCCTTATTATGTTGGGAAGTGGATTTAAGGATGGATCAGAAGGTCTACATGGTTTAAACGCTGAAGAAAAAAAAAAACAAAAAAAAAAAAAACGCATAAATGGCTAGAGATAAAGTGTCTGTTCTTTAGACTAAAAATCTTGAATGGTAAGGGGGAAAAGTTTCGGTTTGTAATTCATATTAAAGCTTTTCATTTTACCTTATATGAATCCCTATGGGAAACGATAATTCATTAAAATAAAATCAAATAGTAAATAATAAAATCTGAAAGAATTTATACTCCTAATATATACGTTTTTATATTTATGATGTCAACTAAACATGAGCAGAACTGCCCTCTACAACTTCAAATTGGCATCAATACAACACACCACCATACATATAATATGAGGTTCAATCCTGGAACGCTCAATATCATGTGTTACTATGATATAAAACCAGCCAAACATCATTGGCCATTTTTTCCAACATTTCCCAGTGTCTCACTGTAAACGCTGTATGTATCGCCTGATGAGGATGTCATCGATATAGTGTACTACGTTCGGGATACCGCGCAGCACCTTCCTCATCATCTTGGTAAACTGTGCACTAGCAGTTACCAAACCAAACGGCATGTACTTGAACCTATACTGCCCACTCGGGGTCAGAAACGCTGTCTTGTCTTTGTCGCATTTTCGCAAAGGAATCTGCCAATATCCTTTCGTTAGATCTAACCTACTAAAGTACTTGCTCTTTGCCAGGGACGCAAACAACTCCTAAGAATCTGGCATAGGCTCTGGATCAAAGACAACAACCTTGTTAAGCCGGCGAAAATCAATGCAAAATCTATTGCTTCCATCTGGCTCCTTAACAACTACAACATAATGCCCATACGGCGAATCCGCAGGTTCAATTACGCCTAACCTCAACATTGATTCAACTTCCTCTTCAAGGGTATTCTTAAGTGCCTGTGGTACCTTGTGAGGTGGGGAACGAATCGGCTCTGCACTAGACAAGAATATCTTACACTCTGCAGCAGTCGTCTTCTTCGGAACATCAGTGAATAAATCTTGGTATTCGCACAACAACTGAGCCAATTCCCCTCTCTGACTTTTACCTAAAGACTCATTCACCTGAATATGCTCAACAAACTTCTTCTGGGACATGGAGGGCAGGAAGGAACCTCACTTCCTCCATCTGCCTCCTCTTCCTCATCAATCTTACCATCATCTAAATTCTCATCTGAATCATTCTCACTCAACTCGAAACAACCCGCCGTAATCACCACTTCATCCTCTCTGGCATAGTATTTCTTGAGCAAGTTAATGTGGTAAGTCTTAGTTATACCATCTACATCTACTACGTAGTCATACTCATACTTCACACCAACTACCTTGTGTGGACCCTTCCACTGCAGCAACAACTTGTTCTGCTCCGTGGGCAGCAAAATCAACACCTGATCACCAACTTTCAACTTTCTCTCCTTTGAGTTACGGTCATAGTACCTCTTGTATTTCCCTGCTGCACTCTTCAAGGCTTCTTGCGCCAACTCCCATGACTTCAACAGTCGTTCACGCAGCTCAATGACATACTCGTATTCGCTCTTGACCTCTGGTGTCATACTCTCGTTCGTCCATAATTCCCTCAATACATCCATCGGACCTCTCACATTCCGTCCATACAATAGCTCGAATGGTGAATACCCAAGACTAGAGCTTGGAGTCTCTCGCAACGCAAACAAGAGTGCAGGTAAATACCTGTCCCACTCACGAGGTTCTTCCGCACATAACCTCTTAAGCGCAGTCTTCACCAACCCATTGTATCTGTCTACAAGTCCGTTACAAATAGGATGATACCTAGAACTAGTCACTTGTCTAATTGATAACAGTTTTGACACTTTCTGCATCAAACTTGAAACAAACTGTGAACCCAAGTCCGACATAACTTCATTAGGAATTCCTACCCTACTATGCACCGTTAGCAGTGCTTCAGCTACTTCCACCGTATTGATCGACTTCATCGGAATCGGAATCTTCGACATACCGAGTCGCATAATCAACGATAGTCAATATGTGCGTATAGCCCCTAGCTGACCTGAGGAAAAGACCTGCTAGATCTATTGCGATTCGCTGGAAAGGTACACCTATTAGCGGCATCCTACCTAGTGTCGTTTTTGGCACTCTACCCTTGTTTACCGTTTTCTGGCAAATGTCGCACGACCTACAGAAATTTGCCACATCCTCTGACATTCTGGGCCAGAAGAACTGAGTCTTGATTTTACCCATTGTGTTATTAATCCCTAAATCCCTAACAATGACTCATGCGCAACCTTCATAACCTTGTTTCTTTGCGACTTGGGCAACACAACATACCTTGGTCCAACCCCGACCTTGGGATTATCCCTGTCTCTCTCTTGCCTGTAGAGACAACCCTCAACTGTCACAAACATGAACTTCGATTTTTCATCTCGTCCTACTTTGTTCCACAACTTACTCAACGATGGATCTTTCTTTTGCTCACGCAGAAATTCTGAAGGCTCAACACATGGAATAGACTTCCCTACCTTCAAACCCTTGAACGGTTTGTCCTTTTGTTCCTTCTGAGATCTAGTCTCGACAGCCATAACCTGCGAACATTCAGGATCAATCAACGAACCTTCCAAAGAATCATCTTCAGACTCATTCTCTACCTTACCATCCTTCGGCGTCCATTGTAAATCTGGATCCTTAGGTTCTCGAACACCCTCAATGTTTCCAATGACCACATCACACAATGGATCTGGAACACACACGGCCTTTATCTGACCAGAGAAGAAAGGAGAGTCAACTATCACTCTAGCCATAGGGAAACGTTTCACAATAGTTCTATCAACCATCACGACCAATCTGTGAGAACCTGTCAATTCATCATCCTCGACCAAACTTGATTTGACATCAAGACTGGATATGACAAAACTATTGTGAACGGAAAATTATACATATTTTATATTTGCTTCACTTTATTTTTTCTGTTTTTCCCGATTGTTGCAAACATTCTTTGTTTTGCATATTGGTGTGTTGGCGCAGTGGATAGAGCGCCCGCCTCATAATCGGGAGGTCGTGGATTCGAATCCCGGCCGCGTCATGTACATTAGTACATCCTGAATCCCTAAGCACTGAAACTGGCTTATTTCCTCTCACTAATCTTCCTGATGCAATAGGCAACTGCGCCATCATAGCTCCTAACTGATCATAAGCCATCCCGAACTGACAAATCTCGGCTATACATTGAACCTACCATTTGATCTGTCACTAAACGTATGCGGACCATGCGCTGTGACATACACCTCTGCTCTGACAACAACTGCTGTGATGTTCTTACATCGACCCTTTTTAATGAATAAAGCTAAGTCCCTAGGACAACAATTGAAAAACTGTTCCCTCAAAATCAGATCTACTACAGAATTAAAGTCTTTCTGTACCCCTGACATCTCTATCCATTTCTCAAGATCAACCTTTAATCTACCAACAAACTGTTTCGGACTCTCAGATTTTTCTGGTCGATGTGACCGAAATCTTCTACGATATCCCTCTTCGTTTAACTGAAAATGCTCTAGCAGCTCTCTTTTTAGACTAGCATAGCTAGCCCTATCTTCCGGACGAAGACGGTTAACTACTGCTAATGACTTACCAGTGAGATTGGATATGAGAAGCAATGCCTTCATTTCTTCGGTCATTTTCTGGCTGTTTGCCACTATCTCAAATTTTGACAAATAGTTATCAAATGAATCTTGAGACTCGTCGAACTTCCCTAAGTCAAACTTAACTCCTAACTTTAGCGAACTCGAACTGCTACTATCGCCTTTCTTTGCATTCATTTCTGCTATACGTAGATCCATAGCCATTCGCTCCATCTGCAACTTATAAGAACGCTCTTTCTCCCTTTTATCCCGATCTCGTTCTCTTTCAGCTCGTTCTCGTTCTCTTTCAGCAGATTCTCGTACTTTCTTTCTGCTGCTTCTCTTTCTTTTGTGATATCCGCTAATCGTTCCTTTACGAAATTATTCAATGCAGCGCCTGCAATCTGTCGGCCTAATGCCGAAAGTTCCTTGATTGATAAACACTCCATTCAGTGCCCCGCCATATCAGCGAACCTATTGTTAATCGCACCGTAGACAATATAGCCCGTGTACCGACTCGCATACACAGCCATATAAGACCCCGGCCGAACCTCCACACACGTACACACAAATTTATTATCTACATGTACACGCACTCGGTCTGATTTCTACCCGCAGTGCCTGGCATATAGCGTAGCATACAATAACGCACAATCTCATACACCGATTGCCGTCATCAACCGACGAGAATACTTTTTAGAAAATCACCATTTCTCAACAATCTAAACTCTCACCCGGCCTTTAAGTGCCAACAACACATGCAACACTTATCAAACTACCATTTGGTAATATTTAGCAACTCAACACATTATTGATCTCGGTGGGACCTCCATAAAATGTAACAGAAAAGACAAAATTCTAACCAACAGTTTTATGAGTTGCGCTCCAAGAGACAGAATCTTGGTTTTATTTACATAACAAAAGAAATCATTTAGAACACGCAATTATATTTCGCACCTCAATTCGGGCATAGACTCTTCTTTAAACCTTTACGTCTATATAATTCTTACGTGACAGACTGCATAACTGACAATCAATATCTCACTTTTGGCAATAATAATGTGCAGTCACACTCACACACACGCACCCACCTACCTACACGAACCAAAACGAAGCAAACAAATTACTTGTTTCATTGATATGTGTTCACAATTCAGTGAAATTACCCCCTTCGAGGGGGCTGTGGAGCCGGCGTGCTGGGGGGGGGGGGGGGCTTCAGCCCCCACTTCAGTTCTCAGCACACGTGTACAAAATTGCAAAATGACCATGCATTTGTCACTTTTAGTCTCTTCAGCCCCCCCCCCCCCGCCCCTTCGGCTCAGCTCCTCTACTTTCAAAAACGCTCCACGGCCCCTGCTTTGTGATTGCATAAAAAAAGCATTACAAATGAAAACATGCCAATATCATACAATATAACCCACCTGTACTTGCTTAACAAGGCAGTAAGGCCTACAAAAGAAAATATGCCATGATCATTCAGAACAACCCCTTTGTGCTTGCCTAACAAGGCAGTACAAATGAAAACATGCCATGTTGATACAGTTAGATAACCCTATTGAGCTTGCCTAGCTAAGCAGCACAAAAGAAAATATGCAATTCTTATACAACGAGATAACCCCTTTGAGCTTGGCTTACAAAGCATCGCTGAAGAAAACATGCCATTCTGATACAACGAGATAACCCCCTTATGCTTGTCTAACAAAGCAGCACAAAAGAACGAAGGTAGATCTTCTATATATATAACACTCTGTAAATTCGCCTGGGTTCGCAACCAGTGAGATACCCCCTTAAGGGTTGAGTTCATAAAAAGTTTTACAACAGCGGATGGTGCTGTTCACAGATAGGGGTACACTTTTGACTTTTTTCCATTTAGGAGCCCCACACATACAAAAAAAAAAATGAGCTAGAAAATAACTATCATTGTTGTTAGTTACATATCAATAGGTCCTACCAACACTAGCTTAACCGGACTCATTCTCTGTTTCTTTCAGGTGTAAAATTATTCAAACATGGCCCAAGCAGGTGTTTTAGATGTCAACCTCAAAAATTGAGTTTTCTGTTTAAAGCTGCCAAATTAACACTCTTTAGCCCATCAGTTTTAGTTGTTTCTTTTTATTGACAATTCGAGTTGCCCTTTAACATCATATACATTTCATATTAACAGGAACCCTAAAGTGTGAATTTTAGGCCAATGAAAACTAGTGACAGGACGTGACATTTTCCGTTCACATTTGAGTGTTATTCATTCACTAAGTTTTCAGAGAAAATTGTTAAGTCAATGTTTCATTAACCATGCCAAATGTTACAGGTGACATAAAGATTTTACATACCAAAAGTCATTGTCCAAACTTTAACATTGATGAAGTTGTGCAGGACTCAATCTTTGTTCGCAGTTTTCCGTTCACAATTTTGTCACTTCCTGCCATTTTTGCTTAGAGCCTGTACTGATAATGCTCTACAATGAATCCATCTGTTATCATTTATGATTAGCACAATTCATAAAGCTACACAGTCAGGTGTACCTTTAAAGGAAATATGGTTTACTGCATTGGCAGTGTTAAGTGCAAGTTTTCCGTTCACACGTGTCACGTCCTGCCACATCTGTCACGTCCCTCCCTTCTTATGCCTGTATCTACAATAAAAATATAAGTCTATCATTGCATTTGTAATATGTTTGCAGTTACTGCATCACTTAATGATATGTGTTTTGAACTTTTTTCTGTTTTTCCCGATTGTTGCAAAAATTCTTTGTTTTGCATATTGGTGTGTTGGCGCTGTGGATAGAGCGTCCGCCTCATAATCGGGAGGTCGTGGGTTCGAATCCCGGCCGCGTCATACCAAAAGACGTTAAAAAATGGTAGTTGCTGCTTCTCTGTTGGCGTTCAACAAGAGGGGGATAGAGCAACGTCCTTCTGGCGCTGCTCAGCGGCTGCCGGGCCCACGAGAAAAGGGGCAAAAAAATATCCGGTCATCTTTGTTTTGGACAATAAAATTTGGAGCATGGAGCATTTTATGTTTTAGACACATTTTTGAACAGTGTAATGCTCTATTTAATATTTTGTTTGTACATTACAAATTGTGCCCGCACATTGCCCTAAAGGCATGTGGGCACACAAGAATTTGAGTATTTCTTATTGTGTAAATGCGTTTTACATCTTGTTTTTGTTTTGTTTTGTTTTGTTTTTTTGTTTTTTTGTAGAATCATCAATTTTAATGAACCATAAACAGTCTACAAGTCACTACACTACCAGATGAGTGATAAAAAATGGTCCTGAAGGATTGATTTTTTTTTTTTTTTTTTTTTGCCAGGACGTGACATAATTGTATGAACGGAAAAACTAGAATTTCAGAATGTTCCCTATAAGCAGTGTTCATTAAATGCCACATTTGGAGAACACCAGTATGCTAATATCAGATACACATGTACAAACATGCAGACACAACATGTAGAAGTTGGAGGATCTTGATGAACTGGGCAGGACAGCCTTTCTATGAGAGCATATTCCAGAGGCCACTGTGGTTGACATTATCAAATGGTTTTGGTAAGGTTAGTGAAGAGCATGTCTACTGTAAGGTCTTTGTTCTGCTCTTTCTGCATTTCCCTGAGAGCTTGTTGAACCGTGTGGTGATTGGGGAAGCAAGGAGCATGTTATGAGCAAAATTCTTCTACTTGAAAAGGTCACAGATCTCTTGGTCATTCTTATTGAACCAGTCTTGATGTTTGTGTTAACTGTATTCTAGGCATTCGGCCGATGTCTTGTAGACACATTCGCGTAACTGTTTCCATCCCTCCTCCATGTCACTACATGAGAAGTCATTAAAGACAAGCTGACATTGAGAGATGTTATGAGTTAATTGGTCACAGCAAGCTGTTTCAGACTGGCTACATTAAGTTTTCTTAATGGCACACTAGAAGCTTGTCCATGTTTCTGTTGGATCTTCAGGTGGAGCTTAGACCAGATCAAACGGTTGTCAGTCCAGCAGTCAGCTCTTTGCATTGCACTTGTTATCCTAAGATCTCGTCAGTTTTACTGCTGGACGACAAAACAGTTAAAGAGATGCCAGTGTATAGATCTGCATGGGCCGCGGGGCCGGGGGGGGGGGCTGCAGCCCCCCTCCCCACTTTTTTCAGCCAACGTGTACAAAAATGCAAAAATGACCATACATTTGTGATTTTTTTTAGCCTGTTCAGCCCCCCCCCCACTTTCGGCTCAGCCCCTCCACTTTCAAAAACGCTCCGCGGCCCTGATCTGGGGTGTTGCCAGCTCGTTTCGTGTTTGTCTTTCAGGCAGAATATTGTGTTTGTAATTGCCAGGTTGTGCTTGGCACAGAGTGACAGCAGAAGCGTCCCATTGGAGTTCTCCTTCCCAACACCATGTCTTCAATCAGTGGCGTATCTAGGGGGGGGGGGCAAGGGGCAAGGGGCACGTGCCCCGGGCGGAGCTTCAGGGGGGCGCAAAAAAAGGGGAAAAGAAGAAGAAGAAAGAAGAGAGAAGAAGAAGAAGAGAAGAAGAAGGAGGAGGAGAAGGAGAAGGAGAAGGAGAAAAGAAATAGGAAATCGGTGATCCACAGTGGATATTGGGGCCATGATTCCTCCCATTATTATTTTGGCGCCCCCTACATAGCACCACTAAGTTTCAATTTATGGGCGTCCCAAAGTTTCTAGTCATTTTTTTAAGGTTTAGTACCTTCTATCTTAGTTTCGGGTCAATTTTGCGCCCCCTGTATAGGCATAGGCCTATACTGAAGATCAAATCGGCGCCCTTAACTTCAATTTAGCGTCCCTCTTTAAAGGTTTAGATCAATTGTGTGCCCTCCTAATCCTCATTTTAAGACCAATTTGACACCTCCTGAGTTTCGATTTAATTTGGAGCCCCTTTAAATAGTTTAAGATCAATATGGCGCCTCAATTTTAAGATCAATTTGCCTCCCCCTCTGCTTCAGATAAACATCAGGTCCCTCTAAGTAATTTTTTTTTTCTGTTCATGCTTTTCTCGCTGCCTTTTACTCCTTTTTTTTTTCATCATTTATCAATTGTCTTTGTTTCGGTATTTTATAGAAGTTTATTCAAGTTTAGAACTCTAGAATTTTTCGAATGTTTCAAATCATTTGTGGAAGATAACAAAAAATGTTTAAAATTATTTTTCCTACAAAGAAAAATCCGATGCATACAACTCCCAAAACACTTTGTGTGCAATAGGCTTTTTGACACCCCAAAGGTTAGGCATTTTTTCTTAATTGTACCTTCGTTGATAACGAAATCTTTATTCATGATTCTTAAATGCAGATTTGAGTAATGCCAGTGGCGTATCTAAGGGGGGCAAGGGGGGCACGTGCCCCGGGCGAGCTTCAGGGGGCGCAAAAAAAGGAAAAGGAAAAAAAAAAAAGGAGAAAAAGAAAGGAAAGAAGAAGAAGAAGAAGAAGAAGAAGAAGGAGGAGAAGAAAAGGAGATCGGTGATCCACAGTGGATTTGGGGCCATGTTTCCTCCCATTATTAATTTTGGCGCCCCCTAAATAGCACCACCAAGTTTAACTTTTTGGCACCCAAAAGTTCCTTGTCATATTTACGTTTAATACCTTCTATCTTTGTTTCAGGTCAATTTTGCGCCCCCCTGTATAGGCCTATATTAAAGATCTAATCGAAGCCCTTTACTTCAATTTAGCGTCCCTCTATAAGCTAGGGTTAAGATAACTTGTCCTCCTAGTCCTAATTTTAAGACCAATTTGACATCCCCTGTGTTTAATTTGGAGCGTTCTTTAAATAGTTTAAGATCAATATGGCGCCTAAAATCTTAAGATCAATTCCCCATCGCTTTACATAAACATCAAGGTCCCCCTAAGTAAAATGATTTTTTTTTTCGGTCTATGCTTTTTCTCGCTGCCTTTTACTCCCTTTTTGTTCTTTATTGTCAGTTGTCTTTGTTTCCGTATTTTATGACCATTCGGTATCAAACCTGTTCTTTGCAAAGTTTATTCAAGTTTACAAAGCTCTAGAATTTTTTTTTGCTCGCGCTTCGCACTCGCATTATATTATATGTTTCAAAATCATTTGAGGAGGACCAACAAAAAAAGGTTTAAATCATCATTTTCTACTTTAAAAAAATTCGATGCTATACAACTCAAAAAATGTGTACAATAGGCCTTTTGAACCCCGGAGGTAAGGATTTTTTTTTTTTTTTTTTTTTGTACCTTCGTTGATAACGAAATCTGTAATCATGATTCTTAAATGCAAGATTCAAGTAATGCAAGAACTCAATATAAATATATGCAGGGAAATACAAAATTGGTAAGCTACGTATATGGACAGCAAATCATCCCCAGGTCTGGATACATGTAAATATGCCACTGGTACAATAAACTCAATAAACTAAACAAATCGTTGAGCAGACTGAAGTTGACGGGGGGGGGGGGGCGCAAAGTCAACATTTGCCCCTGGCGCACTTGACCCTAGATACACCACTGAGTAATGCAAATACTCAAAATTTTCCGCTCGCGCTTCGCGCTCGCATTAAATTAAAATATTTGCAGAGAAAACAAAAATTGATAAGTTACGTGTATGTATGGACAGCGAATTATCCCAGGTCTGGGGAAATGCCACTGGTACAATAAACTAAAACAAATCCTTGAGCATGACTAGAGTAGACCGGGGGGCCCTTTAAAAAATATCGTGTGGTACCACACAACGGTACCATACAAAATACCATAGGATTTCCTATGTTTTTTTGGCACAAATACCACACAAAATACCATACAGAAGTACCATACAGCCAAAATACCATAGGATTTCCTATGGTTTTTTGGTACAAATACTTCAGGATTTCCTATGTTTTTTTGGCACAAATACCACAGGATTTCCTGTGGTATTTTAGCACAAGTACCACAAAAAAATACCATCAGGTGTACCATACAGCAAAAATACTTAATAGCATTATCCCAAACTAGTACCACACATCAATACCGCACACACTTACCAGGATTCTGACACACCGTTGCGACCGGAACACCACACGCCGTTACCACAGGACTGCCGCTAGACACCCAAGGATACCATACACTGGTATATATATACCACTATTTAGCAAAAATATTTTGTGGTCACGGTTAGGTTTATTTCTATATTTCTTGATAAAATGGCAAATGTCAAAAACTATTCGCTCCTTGATGTTTAGCTTTGTGTTTAGGAAATATATTTCCCTAAAAGAAAGAATATTAATATGCAGGGCAATTACTAGTTAATGAGGTTAAGCTTCACAAAATACTGATTTGTGCATACAAAAACATTGTACGCAAATGAGCTAATTACCATAGTACCACACGAAGTACCACAGGAATACCATACGACTACCAAACTTCAGCAGTAAACTGCCCATAAATCCACTTTGGTTTCATCCCGTGTTGGATGTTTGTCTTCAATCGTACGTCAAATTTTACCCATTTGGGGTCCTAATTAATTCCATTTCGTCTAATCAAGTCGGACTAGGTCAAATACCACTTAGTCAATTCCTGTAGAAACTATCCCTTATACCCTGTCACACTGAGCTCGTTCCTAGCTACGTCTTTGCAAAGTTTTTGCCGAACGGGCATAGTCCTGTGTGTAAACTGAGTGGACGTAGTAAATACTTCTTACGATCTGTTTACGAACTTCATGGACTAGCTCGGTCGGATTTCCAAAAAAAGTGTTCAAAAAAAATCGGGCGGCAGCCATCTCGTCCCTAAAATTTAACGGCGGTCGGCAACGTACCTGAAACGAGAATGACGTACTACAAACGAAATTGCCGTACTTAAATCGTTCTAAAGATGTGCTAGGACGTCATACAACGAGCATTGTATATTAGTATTCAAGTTTCTAAAATTAAACGTAGTGACAACGTTTCCTTAAAGGGGTAGGACTTTCTCCTGAACGAGAAGGACGTACTACGAACATACGTTTTCAATTTTTAAACAGAACGGCATGTCATAATTCCCGTCACACTGAGCTAGTTCTCACTGCGTTCTAGGTTAGTTCTTGGTGAAGCGGGCTCAATCTGTTTACACACGGACTGAACGTAGTGCAGACCTTTTAGAATCTAGTACAGACCGTTTAGCAATCTGTTTACGAACTTGGCGAACGGGTCCGAAAGGAGAGAGATACGGAAAGGGCATTTCCGATTTTTTTTTTAACATGTTCAAAAAAAATCGTACTGGCTCTCCAAGTTTTAAAATTAAACGTAGTGACAACGTTCCTTAAACGGGTAGGACATTACTCTGAACGAGAAGGACGTACTACGAACTTGGTAACCTAACTTTTATCAATGCTCGCAATGGGCACTTTTAGTGACCGTTTGGACGTGCTACGAACGGTATAGAGTGAACGAGCAGTTTACTCGTTCTGAACTGGATAACAACGTATTGCGGACGCGATAAAGACGGAATTGACGTAACGAGAACTATTTATGAACTGCCTAGCAATCGTATTCAAGAAATTTATTTTTCAAAGTTTTATAAGGTTCCAACCCGACCAAAGCCCGTTCAGCATTTTTTTTTTAAACGGGCAAAAACGGGCAAGAACGTTTGTAGAACGACCGTCAGTGTGACGGCCCGCCTTAGAAAAAATATCCTGTGACAATACTACACAACGGTAGGTATTGGCGGCGTCCGCGGTGGACGGGGCGATCGAGTTCCCCCCCCCCATCGATTTTTGTTTTTGTGGGATCGTCCACCCTCGACTTTTAAGCTTAAGAAAAATATATGTACATATAATAAGACGAAGAGGCACAGTGTGCGTAAAATGTACCAAGTTCAGGTCATTAAAAAGCAAACATTTTTGGCTCGCGCTTCGCTTGCAAACAAAAACACCAGACAATAATTAAATTAATAATCTTTTTCAGGTCCCTATATTCATTTATTCTTTTATTTGTTACAACGCTTTATTTGTAACTTTGGCATAATGTGTGGGGTAGGTCATTCTATTGTGAATTTTGGATATTAGCCTATATTATATGTCTCTTTGGGGTGCTTTATTTTATTCCGATCTAGTGTATAATTAATTCCTCTCCAAAATTTGGCGGCAATCAAGGGGACATGTCCCCCTTGATTTTCAAGCTTCACATTTTTGTTTTTTATTTTCTAAATAAATTTGGATAAATTTGGTATTTGCCCACTTTGTCCAAATGTGATGGAAATAAACTTTTAAATTTCTTCAAATTCTTTGTTTTAGGTCCGTATCGTTATAAAAAGTGACCATATCAGAAAGGGATTACAAACATATATATATACATTGTGAAAACGTTGATTTATGAGATTTTTCACTCGCTCTTCGTAATTGTATTTTCTTTAAGAGTAGTGATTATCAGCTAGTGAATACATGATGAATTTTATTATAGAGCAAAATTTTAGCTCGCGCTTCGCGCTCACAAACGAATAACAATACAATGATTTAAATACCATACATGTGGTATACATGTCGTATTTGTGCCAAAAACATACAGCAAACCATACATATGGTATTTGTTGCCAAAAAAACATACAGAAATACCATACATATGGTGTTTGTTGGCCAAAAAACCATACAGAAACCATACATATGGTATTTTGTGCAAAAAAAAAAAAAAAATACAGCAAAACCATACATATGGTATTTGTGCAAAAAAAAAAAAACATACAGAAATACCATACATATGGTATTTGTGCCAGAAAACCATACAGCAAAACCATACATATGGTATTTGTGCCAAAAAAAAAAACAAAACAAAAACAAAAAACATACAGAAATACCATACATATGGTATTTGTGCCAAAAAACCATACAGAAATACCATTATGATTCATCCAGAAACTTGACAATATTAGTCCGTTCTGAATCTTTTACTGGACTTGGTAGCAAAATTGTAAATTTGGAACTTACAAGAGGAATATTTAGACAAATCAGTGACTACCCCAGGCGAGTAGTTAGAAGACAAGGTAAGATAATCGTGTTTACGTTGTTCATTATTGTCGACTGTTCTGATATTATGTTATTTCTACAGTTAAACTACATGATGGATGGTCGACTCGTGGACTATATTCGGGGAGTCGAGAGTGTATACTATGCCTTGTACACGGTAGCTACTTACAGCAGGGGGTTGTTATATAACCCCTTGCTTACAGTGTATACATATAGCAGACACAGCACCAGCATGTGTGTGTGTTTTTGCCAGGCGGCATGCATGGGTAGTTTCGACGGGTGAATTTTCGTTACCTGCGGAATTTAATAACACAGTGAGCCTGAATCTGAAACTGCCGAGACTTGCATGACAAAAATTGGGATTTTTTTTTTTTTTTTTTTTCAAAAATTCATGAAAAAAACCCCTCAAGGCTTGTCAATATTTATTTTTGCACTGGAGTTAGATTTATTATTCATCTTCAATTGAGAGAAATTTCAATATTCACAAGACCTGAGGTTTTTTTTGGGTGAATTTTTTAAAGACAACAGTCAAACAAGTGCAATTGACTTTGTACACATTTCGGTTTGACGGAGGGTGCTCATAAATAATTCATGAGGTTGTCATTCTCTCATTCGGGAGAACATTCCGTTCGCCCGCTAGGGGTAATTGTCTGGACTGCCTATACAGGCACAAAAATATGTTAATCATCTTCCTTACAATCTCTGCTTTCAATAAATATGAACTTTTATACGTGTCTGACTTACCACTAATAAACTAGACATGTTTGATTGTGACAATGTACATTTCTACAAATTTATGTGCATGTTACGCATTTTGCACCCAACTCATGACATGTGGCGTTAAATCTGCTTACACTGAAACGTCACGCGGAATGGGAAATATTATAGACTCGAACGGAATAAGGCGTCCTAAATATTTGTATACCCAAAATTTGAAATAGTATGATCTATTTCACTTATTATACAGAAACTAATGACAATTTTAAGAATATAAAGGACAAATAAAACATATTCCACAAATACATTACATCGACCTGAAAACATAGTTAAATCGTTAAATCATTGTATTGTTATTTGTTTGTGAGCGCAAAGCGCGAGCTGTAAATGTTGCTTTATAATAACATTAATAATTTTTTCACTAGCTGATAATCACTACCTTTAAAGAAAATACAATTCCGAAGCGAGTGAAAATCTCATTAATCAACGTTTTACAAAATAGATTATGTTTGTAATCCCTTTCTGAATATGGTCACTTTCTATAACGATACGGATCTGAAAACAAATATTTTAAAGAAGTTTAAAAGTTTATTTCCATTACATTTGGACAAGTTGGCAAATACAAAATCTATCCAAAATACTTAGAAATTAAAAACAAAATGTGAGGTCTTAAAAATCAAGGGGACACGTCCCCCTGATTGCCGCCAATTTTGGAGGGGAATTAATTTTTTACACTAGATACACGTTGTAACAAATAAAAGAATAAATCAATATAGGGACCAATAAAGATCTTATTAGTTTAATTATTTGTCTTGGGGGGGGGGGCGTGGAGGGCAGGGGGGGTTGGCTAAGCGAAGCGCGAGCCGAAAATTTTGCTTTTTAATGATCTGAACTTGGTAAATTTTACGCACACTGTGCCTCTTCGTCTATTATATGTACATATATTTATGATAAGCTCTGAAAATCGAGGGTGGACGATCCCTCCAGAAAACAAAAATCGAGAGGGGGAACTCGATTGTGCCCCCGTCAAACCGGGATCGCCGCCAATACCTCCCGTTGTGTGGTATTGCCAAAGGATATTTTTTCTAAGGGATAGTTTCTTACAGGAATTGACTAAGTGGTTTTTGACCAAGTCGATTTGATTAGACGAAATGGAAATTAATTAGACCAAATGGTAATTTGACAAACTGATTGAAGGCAAACATCCAACACGGATGAAACCAAACGGGCATTAGTCAAAGTGGATTTATGTTAGTTTACTGCTGAAGTTTGGTAGTCGTATGGTATTCCTGTGGTACTTCATGTGGTACTATGGAAATTAGCTCATTTCCATACAATGTTTTTGAATGCACAAATCAGTATTTTTGTGAAACTTACCTCATTAAATAGTAATTCACTGCATATTAATATTTTTCTTTTAGGGAAATATATTTCCTAAACACAAAGTAACATCAAAAGCGATAGTTTTGACATTTGCATTATTATCAAGAAATATAGAAAATAACTAACTGTGACCCAAAATATTTTTGCTAGAAAGTGGTATATATACCAGTGTATGGCATCTTAGGTTGTCTGCAGCAGTCCGGTGATAACGGCGTATGGTATCCCTGTGTTACGGCGAGTGGTGTACCGGTCGCAACGGTATGTGGTAATCCTGGTGCCTTTGTGTGGTAATGATGCGGGCATACTTAGTAACTCCATGCTGTGGGGTACTATTCTTGCTGTATGGTACTGCTGTATGGTACTTCTGTATGGTATTTGTGACAGAATACCATAGGAAATCCTGTTGTATTTGTACCAAAAAACCATAGGAAATCCCGTGGTATTTGTGCCAAAAAACCATAGGAAATCTTGTGGTATTTGTGCCAAAAAACCATAGGAAACCCTATGGTATTTTGGCTGTATGGTACTCCTGTATGGTATTTTATGTGGTATTTGTGCCAAAAATACCATAGGAAAATCCTGTGGTATTTTGTATGGTACCGTTGTGTGGTACCACAAGATATTTTTGTAAGGGTTGCTATAGGTCACACACGTGACCCAGTAAAATGTCACAAACGTGACCCGACATCACGATATTAATAATAGATTTTTTTTTTTTTTTAAGAAGAAATTTTAGAGATGACTCCCATCCAGTGGCATTTTATGGTTAGCAGGTCCATAATTCATATCTCACAGCAATAAGAACATTTCATTATTTTAAAACTCACAGGAATTTCAAATTGAAATTGAACTTTCAAAATCAGGCCGTTCTGTGAAATCACACGCGTGAAAAACTTCTTTTGACCTCTAATCTTGATTATGCATATTGTAAACATCAAAATATATTTCTAAATGATAGCCAACAAAATATGTTGGCATAATATAAACATTAAGTTAGTATATCTTTAGAATTGTAAGAGTTATAGCCAATTAAAGTCAAGATTTTGCTAATTTCGGTCTCACACGTGACCAAGAATGGTCCACTTCCATTGTTCCTTTGTGCAAAATCTACACAAAGCATTGACATCGGGCGAAAATGGATTTTTCTTAATTGTAGAAAACTGGTCATATCTCATACATTACAGCACCAAATGTGATGAAAAAAAAATTGCAGAAGAAAGTCTGAAATACCTGCTTCATTAAAATACCAAACAATACCAGGTTGTGATTAATCGTCATACTATAAAAAGTGTTTTCCATTTGTCCATTTTATTTGACACAGATTGTAGATCTGCACCTTCGTTTCGAAATTAATAATAATAATCATAATTAAATAATATAGCGCTTTTTTCATGGGATACAAAGCGCTGCACTGCTCCATAAGAGAAATTACAAATGAATGATCAGGGGTATTGAGGATACAGGTATATTTTTTAAATTGGCTTTGAATGAGGTAAGTGTCTTGATATTTCTTAAAGATGAATGGAGCCTATTCCAGAGACGAGGAGCAAGTGATTGAAAGGAATTGAAACCAGCCTGTTTATGGGAACTGGGAACAACAAATGTGGGAGCCGAGAAGGGGAAATTTCTCCAATGATCGATCCTTTTATTAAATTCGGGTAATTTCAGGTAAAAGGAATACAAGTAACTGTATCTCTGGGTTCACAGTTGAAAATAAGGTACATGCATGAATAATATTTTTAAAAATATATATATATCGTAAAATTAATGATTTTCAACATTTTAAGCAAATTCCAGACATATTAGAGTCATGGTTTACATTAAATACATATGCTCATATAACGTGCACGTGCAGGTAATACGGGCACTTTGGTGATGACGTCAACATTGTTATTGACTAATATGAACAATGATTAGGCTGTGTGTCATTTTATGCAAATTATGCAAATGAGCTTGGGTGGCCCATGCATATTACCTACATGTACCCTATATATGCTAACCACACAGTAAGGTATAAAAAGTAAAGACATAGGCCCGTGCAATCTACAATAAAACAATCAAGAACGCAACATTTAGCGTGGAAATACATAAGTGAAAAAGAGAAGGAAAAAAAAAAAATGATTTCTTTATCATCTTACGGCTTTGACTCGATAATGCGATTTATATACATATATATATATATATATTATTATTATTGATGTTAGAATAGGAAAACATAGTAGATACAAGTGTAACTTGTCAATTGCAGGGTTTTGTATGTACGGAGGAGGATGAAATAATAATAATGATGATAATGACAGTTATAAAGCGCTTCATACATTGTGTGAAAGCGCATGACTTAGCTAGGTTACTATAAATAATCGTAATAAGTCGCACATGAAGATATAATCCTCATAAATATATATCTGGATTAAACATTTTATTTCGGAGTTATAAAGTGTTAAAACTGGATAATATTTCAAAAGTTTAGTTAAAGAAAAGTTACGAAACACTTAACGACCTTCTGGACACGGTGCTTGTGTTGAAGATGGGAATTGTCTTTCACTACCTGGACCGATCGAACTTTGTTCTGCGCCTGCATTTTTGTAAAATATGAAAAGATAATATATATCAATTTATATGAAGAGCTTGGTTCCAAAAGGGACTAAATCCATATTTGACCAAAGTTCACTTTTTAAGCTAAATATATGCACCTAGTACAAGGGATTAAATGCCCAACATCGCATTCCCAAATTTTTTTGGAAAAAAATATTTTGAGGTTTCAAATTTCTGTTTCATTCCAAAAGGGACTAAATCCAAAACAGTTTCATTCCAAAAGGGACTGAATCCAGTCTGTGGATTCTAAATATCTTAACTTTAACGATGTTCCCGTCGGATATGTTTTGTATATAAACAAATGGATCGGGGTCTACTGACAGGGATGGTGTTTTTAGATTTTCGTAAGGCCTTCGATTCCGTAGACCATGAACTTCTGCTGCAAAAATTATCTAAATATGGAGTACGAGGCACTGAACTTACATGGTTTACTAACTATCTAGACAATCGCCAACAGAGAACAACTGTAAGGGATGCAGAGTCAATGTGGGGTACTATAGTAACTGGGGTACCGCAGGGGTCGATACTCGGCCCTCTCCTATTTTCGATTATGGTGAACGACCTTCCTAAAGTTACCTCAAAAAGTAGTGTCATGATGTATGCCGACGATGCTGCTATCTTTCACAGTGCAAGGAAACTTGAAGATCTCGAAAATGTACTTAATGAAGATTTGAAACACATCAGTAATTGGGTTAATAATAATGGATTAAGGTTAAACCCCACTAAGACAAAATTCATGATTTTTTGGAACACCCCAAAAAGTAGCCAGTACAAGCAGACCCCTTTCATTACATCTGGACAATTATAGAGTACTGCAAGTAGACAGCTATAAATACTTAGGTGTAATCTTAGATCCTGCCCTAAATTGGAAGGAGCACTTACAACAAGTCAGTAAAAAAATTGGATCCAGATTGGCTCTATTGAGAAGATTGAAACAATTTTTACCACTATATAGTGTCAAGATGCTAGCAAATGCTCTGGTATTGCCACTGTTCGATTACTCTAGCATTGCTTGGTCGAACTGTGCAATTGCTACCAGAGAGTCGCTTGTAAAACAACATAAAAGAATGGCACGAATTGTCCTTGGAGTTGGTACACGTACTTCAACACAATATGTTTTAAGTCAGTTGAACTGGACATCTATCGAAAATAGGTGGAAAATGCAAAGATGTAAGCTGGTATACAGAGCTATAAATGGACAGGCACAACAATACCTGACCAATCTATTTGACAAAGTGAATTCTATTCATGGTTACAGAACCAGAGCTGCAATAACTGATGGACTTTTGATACCAAAAGCAAGGACAAATTCTGGCAAACAAGCCTTTTCCCATGTTGGTGCAGTGGAGTGGAATCGTTTACCGCATGATGTAAGGCAGGCACCTTCGAAACACACATTTTCAGCAAGATTTGGGAAAGTAACCCGAAATTAGGCAACACCTCTCATGAAATTCCATTAGTAAATGACTTCACACCCCGCTTCACACTCACCTAACACAGTATACCTATATTTATAACCAATATTTGTATACCAATACAAAATTTCTCGTGCAAGACACCATATGGTAGCTGACTCCACTCCACTCCCTTGAACTATATGTAGTTGACAATACGTTTTTTGTATATGTTTTTGTTATTGTTTTTGTAATCTATTTTTGTATTGTATTCCAGGGCCTCGAAGCATAACAGTGTTTACCCACTGACAGACTCACCCTGGTGAAATAAGACGAAATAAATAAATAATAAATAAATATATTCTGATTTTTGCACACAGGCTGTACATATTGATCTATGATCTTGAAAGAAAATTTGAATAAATTTGATTAATTTTTAAGAATTTTATGAATATTCTTGGATTTAGTCCCTTTTGGAATGAAATATTTGAACCGACTGAAAATCAAATTTTTGTGGAAAAAAAAATTCTTCAAAATTTATAATTTTTACTTTTATTTTATTATACACCTTCAGAATAACATTTAAACACATGTTTAGCTGACCAAAAACTTCAATTAGGCAAACTAATTGGGAATATAGACGATTTACGGGAGTTTCATTCCAAAAGGGACTAAATCCATGGAAATTTAAATTTCAAAAATTCATGAAAAATAAAATTTTATACCTAGATCTTTTTAATTGGTATTAAAATGGTCTAAGGTAATTGTACTAGCATGTGTACCAAAATTAAGTCATATGGTTCACGGTAAAGTGATAAATCAAAAATAAGTGATTTACTCGAAATCTCCAAAAGTGGATTTAGTCCCTTTTGGAATGAAACTCTTCATATATATCTGTATAAATAGATTATATATATATAAAAAAAAAAAATCAGAGATAACTCCTATCCAGTGGGTTTTTATGGTCGGCAGGTCAATAGTTCATATTTCACAGCAATAAGAACATTTCATTATTTGAAAACTCACAGGAATTTCAAAATAAAATTGAACTTTCAAAATCATTCCGTTCTGTGAAATCACACACGTGACCCACTTCTTTGGACCTCTGATCTTGATTATGGATATTGGAAACATCAAAATATATTTCCAAATGATAGCCAACAAAATATGTTGGCATAATCTAAAAATTAAATCAGTATATCTTTAGAATTGTAAGAGTTATAGCCAATTAAAGTCAAGATTTTGCTTAATTTCGGTCTCTCACGTGACCAAGAATGGTTCAATTCCATTGTTCCTTTGTGCGAAATCTACACAAAGCATTGACATCGGGCGAAATAGGATTTTTCTTAATTGTAGAAAACTGGTCATATCTCATAAATTACAGCACGAAATGTGATGAAAAAAAAAATTGCAGAAGAAAGTCTGATATACCTGCTTCATTAAAATACCAAACAATACCAAACAACATTTTAGTTGACACAGATTGTATATCTGCACCTTCGTTTCGAAATGAATAATAATAATAATAATAATGATAATAATTAAACTAATATAGTGTTTTTTCCATGGGATACAAAGCGATGCACTGCTCCATCAGGGAAATTACAAATGAATGATCAGGGGTATTGAGGATACAGGTATATTTTTTAAATTGGCTTTGAATGAGGTAAGTGTCTTGATATTTCTTAAAGATGAATGGAGCCTATTCCAGAGACGAGGAGCAAGTGATTGAAAGGAATTGAAACCAGCCTGTTTATGGGAACTGGGAACAACAAATGTGGGAGCCGAGAAGGGGAAATTTCTCCAATGATCGATCCTTTTATTAAATTCAGGTAATTTCAGGTAAAAGGAATACAAGTAACTGGATCTTTGGGTTTAAAGTTTCAAATAGGGTACATTCAGGTAATATGGGCGAGCAGGTAATATATGGGCTACGTGAAGCAAATCATGTCGTGACCGGTGACTCGTGTGATCGCTATATGTTGTTCATATGAACTGTTTACTAAAATCTATAGTCGTGAGAGCATCTGTTGCCGAAATTTCTCTAAGAAAACGGCTGAAAACCAACAAAGTAGATAAAAATTACGGCAATTTTTTATGCTGATGTAAAATTTAACATTTCTCATAATGTGATGGTGAAAAAAGGTTTTTGAGGGGTTACCTTAATTGTTTGAATGTTTAGTATTTTATAGCTTCATTTTGATCATAATTGCGTGTACAAGTTAATTTGTTGTAATGAAGGGGTGCAATATGGCATTGAATGCTTGCCTGACATAGTAACATTAGTGCAGGTAATATGGGCCGTCCAAAATGGTGGAAATGATTCTGGTGCTTGGTATTGGGATAAGGCCTCAATCTATTCGCCAATGTTTTTTTTTTTTTTTTTTTCAATTGTATTGTATGTATTTATTTATTTTCTATTTTTTATTTTTTTTATTCACAGCATATTATTAATAGAAATAACTTATTGTAGACCTATATTGATTTGTATAATGAAATAATGTTTAAAAGAAATAGATAAAAAATACGTTAAATTGAATATCTAGTCAAAGTATTTAATGAAGAGTCTTATAATTTCAAATGATCATGCTTTTGTTTTATATCTGTACTAGGTGGAGGGCTCCGTTGTAAAGCAGTTTTATAACTGAACCGGACTACCCTCCACGTGTTTTTATCATTTCTATTAAATTAAACATGAATAATAAAAAAAAAAGAATAATAATAAATATCGTAAAGATAATTCCAGACATAGTAAAATCATTGTTGTTTAAAAATACATTAAAGGTTTACTAAATTAGAAAAATAAATTGTGCTTATTTAGTGGATAATGAGGTTTTGAAAACAAAAGTTTAAATTGTTTTTCATAATAAAGTCTCAGTTTGACGAAAAATGTGGAAAACTATAGGTTTGGGTAACATTCCTGAAATCCTGTGTGCTGATTGGTTTATTAGCAGAGTGACGTATTATGAGTATAACCCCCAAACAGACGGCGGCTGTATGTACACAAAACGCAATATTGTTCCAACTGCGGGGTGCATGCGGGACAGCAATGGGGCTAGTGATCATAGAATCCCAACACAGTGATTGGGTTGTGCATGCCTTGTGTGATATATAGTGTGTGTACTCATCTCGTTTATTTATGTAAATATAGAAATGATATAATATATATTATATATATATATAATAATATATATATATATATATAATATGGTCGATTCCAGCGAAAAGTGTACACGGTGTTTTTGATCATGTTCAGGCCATAAAAAAAAAAATCCCAAAAATGTAGGAACCTCAATTTTGCGTTTTATGTATCCGCACCGGTAGACTTATTCGTGCCGCATTTGTTCAACTTCTTTGAAGTGAACCTTTTTTTGAACGATTTAAACATGGCGCATTATTTGCCATTTCTTGGGAAAGAAAAAACCCTTTTTTTTTTTTTTTAGCGACCAAACTTTTTAAAGAAAATCATCAAATAATTTAGATTCAAGTTGTATTTTAGGACGGCACACATCTTAGGAGAAATTGTACCAAATTTTAATAATATAGGGCAATCCAAACAATCTCTGGAATTTTTTTTTTTGAGTGGTAAATTTGAATGTTACCTACGAATATAGCTTTTTTTTAAAGCTTATAAATCATACTAGATATAACAAAGTACGGCTCCTTATTGCCGTACACAAGCGCCTCACCATTCCCTATCGACATGCTTTAGTCCCAGGGACATTGCTTTCTTTGTTAATCTGGCAGAAGAGGTCAAAGGTCCGAAATGTTCGTGTGGTCAAAAAATTCAGTTACCTACGAATACACCTATAAACCACTGCCATTTCTATACCTTAAGAAATTAGTGACACATATTGTAGGGAAAGTTGACAAACGATGTCTTGCTGACGTGTGTCAACTTTTATCATCCTTGAACAATAGGTTTTTGAGATATTGCCTTATAAGTGCTGTAATTGTAGGTAACATTTGACATTCCGAATGTTACCTACGAATACACGTATGCATAGCGTGTTTCTGGCATATATTTTTTATTAATTTGTCTTGAGGCTAAAGTTACAAACTTTTGTAGTTTCATTTGTCATATAAATAGGACATTGTGTGATAATTTTCTTCATGTGTTTAGAATCCTATAGCTTCATTATGTTTCGACATTTTCCTTATTAATGTAAAATAATTTATATTTTTAATATTATTGTTGAGAAGTAATTTTCCTCTGAAACAATGTTATTATCAAGTTTAATATATCTCGTAGCGCTTATCAAGTGGGGAAACTCTTTCGAATTTAATTACCAAAAAAATTACAGCTTTTCAGGAATAAATAAAAACATGGGATAGCATTTCCTGCAGTGGTGTTACGTGTATTCGTAGGTAACAATGTAACGTAAACTGTCATTTTTGGCTTTACAATTAACCTCACATTGCTTTTTCTTTATTGGAAAGGGAGGAATAGTCCCCATAGATATTGGGGACATCGTTTGGACCCAATAATATAAGTTATTTTATTGTATTGGTGATTATCAGATTCGAAGTAAAGTGCCCCAAATTATAGGTTATTGCATTATATATTCGGGATTAACAAATTTTTTTTTCCTGTTTCATTCAATGCACGTTTGCCGATTGACACAATCCGTACATAACAGATGTGAATTGACCTTCTCTACTTTTATTTCAAAATACGAAATGAATAATATTTACTGAGATGGATTTGCACTACTTATGAAAAAATAAAAACAAAACTAAAAGTTGATTTTTTTTTTTATGAATTATCCTTTTTTTTTTTTTTTTTAGATTTCATTTATCAGGTGTCTATGTTTCTTATTAATGAATTGCAATCTGGAGTTCGATACAAAGCAAACTTGCCTCATTCTTTAAGATATCTTTAATTTCCAACTTGGGATTTCATGCGTATTTAATCAGACCTCATAATTCCATAAGTTATCGAAACCATGTTTTAATCAACATTACTTTAATCAGTAAAGTTGACTTCATTTTCATTTTTATTTTTCATGAAAACGAAAATGATGTAAAAGTGACAGATGCAGGGGTATACCGCTCTCTTTAATCATACAGTGCAGCAGAAATTCAATTTGGTTGGGATATTCAGCCTGGATGTGTGTCAATGACAAATTATATTCTCTCAAAATACTTTGATTTTGGTTACGTTCGAGCAAGAGGTCTTTAATTCTTTCCAATATTCGTATCATATCAAGAAACAGTCAGTTATGAATATTTTAACTCATAAGCAGTTCAAGACCCTCACTGTCACCCACAAATAGTATCATTGGACTAAGATAACAGAATGGGATAATCATATGTGTATGTAAGTGCCTAGATATATACGACGATACAATACAACATTTTTTTTTTTTAATTCAAAGGAAGGGTATTAAGAATATTTAGATTTAAAAATGAAATATAGCTAATATTTTGTTCGTTTATGGTTTCATGCTTATTTAAATATGATTTCAGAATAAACATGATGAAATAATGCCTATACCAGTTGGTGAATCAAAGTGCTCTACATCTGTTATGTAATGTTCGTTGAAAGACATTTGATTAACATTTTTTTTTTTTCGAATTATGTTAAAGTATTTATGTTAGACATAATATATCGTATTCATTTTTTTTTTATTGTTGGCTAGGGGCTGATGCTATTAATGTATATTCGCAATATATTATTCTTATTTGTGAATCTTTTAGTTTAGACGTTTATCATTTTAATCGGTTTTTATGCTTGTTATCAAGCACAATGTTGAGAAAAATGCCTTATACTTAATAGTACCAATAATCTTGATTAAAAGATATAAACATACGATAAACAGGACAAATATTGACGTTTTTGGTTAAAAGTTAGTGTTTCCCTAATACTTGGCAGTATGTTCCAATATATTGGCCGAGAAAGATATTTTTCACAATAAACAATTGGTTTCATACCCCTACACGATTATTATATCAATTGGATACAAACGAATAGTTTAAAATATACATGTAAGCCAGTTATACCTATGTTACCTACGAATACATTAGCTGTTACCTACGAATACATATGTTTCTACCTCTTCTATAAACAAAAGTAATGGGCGGATTCCAATTTTTTTAAGGATTTTAATGAGGAGTCATTCTCTTTTCTTTCAGTAAGATATGACATATCTTAATTAGCGTCGTGAAGATTAAACAATGCAAACCGACACAACCCCATGTTTTTCAAACAGATTGTCTCAAAACTATAACTTTAATGCGATATGGCAAATACAAGGAAATTAGGAGCACAAGCCCTGCTCTTACCGATTTTAACTATTGTTAGAATCTTATTGATGGAATGGAATGACATATTTGGAAGGAAAATGTATATAAGGAGGCAAAATTCTGACTGTATCAAATTAGGGTACGTGTATTCGTAGGTAACATGCAAAAAATATTTTTTACTTTACCCCTCTGCCACAAAGTCAATTTGGGAAATTAAGCGTGGCAATTTATCACACGGATAGGTTAATATGTTAACTTTTAGTGGGTCAAAGGACTAAATCATCAAAGACGTTCTAAATTTGGACTCAACTTTTTCGCCG
>CALNVZ010003745.1:287604-302279 GCA_940671915.1 Paracentrotus lividus | reverse complement strand
TGAGTAAATACTTATGAAATCCCAATTTGGAAGTTAAAGATAACTTAAAGAATGGGGCAAGTTTGCTTTGTATTGAACTCCAGATTGCAACTCATTAATAAGAGACATAAACACCTGATAAATGAAGTCTAAAAAAGGATAAGTCGGGAAAAAAAAAATCAACGTTTAGTTTTGTTTTTATTTTTGTATAAGTAATGACAATCCATCTCAGTAAATATTATTTATTTCGTATTTTGAAATAAAATTAGAGAAGGTGAATTCACATGTGTTATGTACAGATTGTGTCAATCGGTAAACGTGCCTTGAATGAAATAGGAAAACAGGATTTGTTAATCCCGAATAATGCAATAAGCTATAATTTGGGGCACTTTACTTCAAATCTGATAATCACCAATACAATAAAATAACTTATATTATTGGGTCCAAACGATGTCCCCAATATCTATTGGGACTATTCCTCCCTTTCCAATAAAGAAAAAGCAATGTGAGGTTAATTGTAAAGCCGAAAAAGACAGTTTACGTTACATTGTTACCTACGAATACACATTGTTACCTACGAATACACGTGACACCACTGCAGGAAATGCTATCCCATGTTTTTATTTATTCCTGAAAAGCTATAATTTTTTTGGTAATTAAATTCGAAAGAGTTTCCCCACTTGATAAGCGCTACGAAAAAAAATTAAACTTGATAATAACATTGTTTCAGAGGAAAATTACTTCTCAACAATAATATTAAAAAATATAAATTATTTTACATTAATAAGGCAAATGTCGAAACATAATGAAAACATAAGATTCTAAACAAGAAAATTGTCACACAATATCCTATTTGTATGACAAATGAAACTACAAAAATTTGTAACTTTAGTCTTAAGACAAATTACTAAAATATATGCCAGAAACACGCTATGCATACGTAACATAGGTAACATTCGGAATGTCAAATGTTACCTACGAATACAGCACTTATAAGGCAATATCTCAAAAACCTATTGTTCAAGGGTAATAAAAGTTTACACACGTCAGCAAGACATCGTTTGTCAACTTTCCCTACAATATTTGCCACTAATCTCTTAAGGTATAGAAATGGCAGTGGTTTATAGGTGTATTCGTAGGTAACTGAATTTTTTGACCACACGAAAATTTCGGACCTTTGACCTCTTCTGCCAGTTTAACAAAGAAAGCAATGTCACCGGGAACAATGCATGTCGGTAGGGAATGGTGAGGCACTTCTGTACGGAAATTAGGAGCCGTACTTCGTTATATCTAGTATGGTTTATACGCTTTTAAAAAAGCTGTATTCGTAGGTAACATCCAAATTTACCACTCGAAAAAAAATTCCAGAGATTGTTTGGATTGCCCTATTTTATTAAAATTTGGTACAATTTCTCCTGAGATGTGTGCCATCCTAAAATACAACTTGAATCTAAATTATTTGATGATTTTCTTTAAAAAGTTTGGTCACGAAAAAAAAATTATTTTTTTTTTCCAAAAATGGCCAAAAATGGCATGTTTTTAAATCGTTAAAAAAAAAGTTCACTTCAAATGAAGTTGGAACAAATGCGGCACGAATAAGTTCACCGATGCGGATACATAAAACGCAAAATTGAGGTTCCTACATTTTTTTTGGATTTTTTTTTATTGGCCTGAACATGATCGAAAACACCGTGTACACTTTTCGCTGGAATCGACCATATATATATATATATATAAAGAATTGAACCAAATTGTCTCCTTGGCATCTGTAAAATACATGAATCACACAGTTGATAAAGAAAAATGCCAAAAACATAAAATCATATATATATATATATATATATATATATATATATATATATATATATATATATATATATATATGTATCTTTATAAATAGATTATATAAAAAATGCCGTATAAATTTCAAAATATTGAACTGGCAAAATGAAAACAATCCTTTTCCTCACTTCTCTTTTTCTTTCATTCTTAAAATATCGACGGCCTTCGGCATACTTTATTTTCTCATTGAAATATACATTTTCGAATCGATTGTTCAATGCAGAAAAAAAAAGTATTAAAAAGAGATCCCAGTCTGTATTTTTTGTTTAATAAAATGATATGTGAAGAGAGATATGAACAGAACGAAATCAGAAATGCATTCATATAAAAATAAAAATTTATAAATAGAAATTTGGGTGTTTAGAATATTTATGTCAGCAGGTAGATTTGCTCCATTCATTGATTAACTGATGTTTGCAATGGTCGAGCAAGAAACTATCAGCTTACAACAATATCAATCATCTGTTAAATTCGACAATGATGCTTCTCTAACAGTAAACGCAAGTAAAGTTCTTACCCGAGATAACTAGTTGGAAGAAGATAAAAATGAGGCACACGACGAGGCTGTTTAATACCTTTGGAGCTGCTCCTCTCCTATAGAAAGACATCTTAGTTAGTAAAAACAAAATATGGTGAGAGTTTTAGAATTCTCAGTCAGGTATAAAGAGAGAACTACGTATTTTGATATAAATCCATGAACTATGCATAAGTGACAGTGATACACATGAAATAAGTCAATCTTGCATCCTTCAAGTCCGTAGCCAACAAGGAAGTTGGGGATAAAACATTGTTGTGATACTTGCTAGACGAACACTTTAAATTGAGTATTCCCATACTTGATGTCAAGGTGATAATCTTTTAAGCAAATTACATTACATAATTTCATTAAGAGGGAAAAACAGAGCATTAGACAACGATTAAAACATTGAGTAGCATAATAATAGAGGTATAGATTTCATATTAATCATGGCATACGGCACAGCCGAAACTGTAACAAAAAATACTTATTTTGTTTTTTGTTTATTATTTTTTTTTTACTTCCAACAGTTAATCAATCACTGTAAATTGGCATATGCTACAGGAAAATACTATAAAGTTTGCTGTTATTTTCTGTACAGCAGAGTTGCCGGTAGTTTACGGTAAAATTATATGGTATTTTATTTTTTAATTATTATTGTTATTATTGTTATCATTTTTTTTAATTAATTATTTTATTATTTTATTATTATAATTTTTTTTTTTTTACAGTTTATGAAGCTTGATCGTTATTATGTATTGTTTGTATTACGCTTCTGTTGTTCTTAGTTCTCAGGTTCTCGTGACGTCTTCATGATTTTTTTAATCACCGTTCCTATCTCCGACTATATATAAATTCAGACTGGGAAACGATAATAATATTGTGAACAAGAAAAACATCCCTCCGGCTTATAAACTGAGCTTCTAGACTAGGCCTAAAGAAAATGTTTCACACTTAAATAAATCTGGATCAGGATAATGAAAGAAAAGGGTTAAGGTTTTAGTGGTATCCTTATTTAATTTTGTTGTACAGTCAGGGTCAATCATTAAAAGGTCTTCTGTGCATAATAAAACGAAATTTGTGTACTCTAAAATCAAATTTACGTCATTGGCAAGCTATTGTTAGAGTAAACCTAGAAGAGAAACCATTGACAGAGCAGGTAATTAATTGAATTTGAATTAATTAAGTAATTGAAACCCCTAGCTATAACCCCCCCCCCCCGAAAAAAAGAAGAAAAATGAGAGTATTGGAATTTCAATATGGTATACCTGCGTGTATAGTTACAATGAAAGGAAACGAAAAAGTATGAGTTGGGAGCAAAATGCGTTACATGTCCAAAAATTTGTAAAAATGTACATTGTCACAATCAAACATCTCTAGTTTCTTAGTGGTAAGTCAGATATGTGTAAAGGTATATTGCGAGAATGAATACAGTTCAGACATGATTGCCGTTTCTCAACTTTTATTGCTACTGGGGGATATTCCCAGATAAAACATCATTTACAAAACATGTACTTGTTAATCAGTTTGTCAACAATATTTATCAAGTCAAAATCAGCAAAAGTGGTCTCCTTGAAGGGGCCCAATGAAAAGGGGAAGCGGGTCACGTTGACCTCCCGGAAGGAAAGATATCGACCGCGAATTTCCAGGACAGGTGTTTCCTGGATGCGGATTCCCCTATAAATTTATCATGTTTATCATTCAATTCAAGTTTGGTTTCAAATTTCCATCTTTTGAACATTTAAACATACATGTTTTCCATTAATCATCTGTTCAATAGAATGTGTGCCTAAATATAGGAGGGGGAGAGAGCTTTAAGACCTGAACGTGAATTCTGGTGAGGGAACCATGGTCATGTGAACCTCCGGAGGAACAGAAATCCCCGGAGTTCCAAGACAGGAGCACTCAGAACTTGGGTTCCCCCTACCCAATGCTTACTTGACCAAGTATACAGTCGCCTCCCCCTTTTGTTTCAAATTATGACGATATCATAAGAAACTCCGCAAAAAACGCCAAAGCCATTTTTTCTTTATTTTTTTGTGGCCATTTTAGGTTCTATTCTACTCTGCACTCAGAGCTTGCTTGCGTGAGAGGATGATTATCTTCCAAGGTCATTTCCTACGTCAATCCATCTATAATAAAAAGAGCTATACTAAGACTGAAATGTGGCATTCGTCTATTGCAGATCTTATCGCAGAAGCAGCGTCGGCGTTCTGTAGAGCGATTCCTGGTTATAAGAGGGTCTCCTTCGACTGACCGACTGCCATTTTACGGGGATTCATCAAAATCAGTTTATAGTTGCTCCCTTTCACGGGGAAATCTGTACGTTTTACGTGGTGCAACAGCTCGTTGCAAAAGAGCAAGCGTTAATTCCGCATGTGTTCCGTTCCCTTGTGTGTTGTTATATG
Source organism: Paracentrotus lividus (assembly GCA_940671915.1). Taxonomy (NCBI): domain Eukaryota; kingdom Metazoa; phylum Echinodermata; class Echinoidea; order Camarodonta; family Echinidae; genus Paracentrotus; species Paracentrotus lividus. The sequence continues at coordinate 297,533 of CALNVZ010003745.1, read as the reverse complement.
GCATTCCTGGAATCCTGTCAAATTATTTCAAGCTTAATCAATACTAGCGACTTGCAGGTTCTCAATACAATATTCCAATGCGACTATATGGGCTATTCAATCGCTTATATGCGCCATCAGAGGACACATTTACTCTCTCCAAGAAATATTATGAAATTCTAGTGCAGAAGAAGCCATCCATCGCGTTGCAATTCCCATCTGCGTTAGAAACTGTATTCCGCTGTCAGTGATAACACATGTTCAGCAATTTGCTCCCAACATGCCCAGGGACAAGAGACAGGTTTGGTAGTGATGCTGCTCCTTGCATCCAGCCGTTCCCACACAATAGAGGATTGCCGACTATACCAGGTCTCTGTAATGAAAGAAGCGGAGATCTCCGAGAAGTACATGTTCCTTAAAATTGTATCAAGTTTTCGATTGGATTTTAGGTATATTCCATCTTAAAAACTTCTAACGCTGTGACTGTCGTTAATTATAATTGGTAATTGGTTTATTCTTTTACTTTCATCATTCGGATTTCTAATAGCTCTGCTAACCAAAGACGAATTTTACCAAATGCCCTAACAATAGGTTGGCGCTTACCTGATTGAATCTAGGTTCAATAGGACACCAAGTGTAGATGTGAATGGGGCTATTCTAACAATGTTTACTCTTAGTGCTGGAGCTTGATAATCGGCCCCACATATATATTAACCCAATTCAGCTGTTTTTAGTCAACGAAAACTACAGAAATGCATGTACTGGGAAGGTGACGGCAACGAAACCCTAAGGGGACAAAACGAACTTTTCATAGCAATTTGACATCAAAAGTATTTCTTTCTATAAAATGTATTACTTGCAGTATAATGACAGCGTCATTAGCTTGCAGCCACATTTACCACTGAAGTTTCATCGAAAAAAAAAATCAAATACCTACAGAGGCGGTAAGGGTGCCATTCAAAAATGTGTTGTACCCCTGATGTGAGCGGTATTTCTGCTTGGGGCAAGAATGGGAAGCCAATGGGTGTCTAGTGCAAAAAGGACCATAATTTGGCTGGACCTCTGGAGCATGAATTTGCAAATAAGTTGTGCTTCGCTCCCTTCTGGAACTTCCCAAAAAGTACAGTTATTACGATTTGCCCAACTCGGAACAAATTTTGACAAATCAGTCCCCAGGAGTTTGATGTATGTTCTACGGGGGCGGCAAACGGTACCACCATAATAGTGGTACCATTTTGCTGCACCCAAAAATATGCACGGAGTCGAATTTTGCCCCACCTATGTGGAGGGCAAAAGCGGACCTTTTCCGATTCATATTTCTCAGCATTTCATCTTGCGGAAGTATGAAAGAGATGACCGAATTATTTGATCGCTTGTTGTATCAAACTCAAATAGAAATCGTCAGGAAATATCATTTTTAATAGTCGTTGCTCCTATCTGTGACGTCACAGAAGCCACTATTGAAGTTACCGTGGTCCGTTATGCCCCACCTTCCCCCTAACACCTGTATCGGGCAACGCAAGATTTCAGGACCAAACATATCCAACTGTTTTGGTACATATTTCGGACATTGTGACTACGAAAAAAATATTATTATTATTTATTAATTATCATTATATATCCTATATATTATTATTATTATTATTATTTATTTTAGTTATTCATTATTTAAACCCGTCCCTCACTTTGTTCAGTAAACTTGTGACAGAGGGGGGGGGGGGGGGCGGACAAAAGCTCGCGATTATAACAGCATATCTATCAGCCGCCCAAACTTTCGGCTCTGTCTCGTACTTCTCTTTCGAAAATGCGCTGCGCCCCTCTGCTGATTCATGTTTTACGAGTGAGTACTGATTGTTCTATCTGTCTTATTACCATGTACAGAATTTATTGTTGAGATTATCAGTACAAATTTAATATTCCTCGCTTGTTTTCCTATTTTCTTTCTCTTCTCTTTTCTATTGCTGTTATTTATTCCCACTCGGTTAAAAGTTCTCTATTTGATCTATATATAATTAATGTTTGGATATCTTGTGTTCTGTTGTTCATCAGCTGTTGTTTCTGCACAGGTGATTTCGTGGCACGGTGGATCGACGCCATTGTCATATGAGTTAAAAATATCATTTATATAGAATTTTACCTAGTGAAAATACTTTTCTAATCCAATGCCCAATTTAGTTTTCAAACTACGAAGCTTGGAGATATGTACACTTATTCTTTATGTGTTTTGATTCGAATAAACCATTTATCTATTTATCTATGTTTAAAGTCCTGTTTTCAGCAAAATCTTAACCATTTTAAACAGAGTAAAGATTAAAAACCGACCACTGTTTGTATCCAACCTGTTTTTCTATAATTTTAGGCGCAATTTGATCACTGATTCAAAATTCATTGTTACATCATCAAGGGGTTCCACGTACCAGGATGTGCCTTTATTGCACGCATTGTTACGTCATAAAGGGATTACGCGTATGTTTACCTTTATTATTTATTTATTAATTTTTTTTTTTTAGTCTACAGATTTCATCCGTTTTTAAAAGTCAAAAAACGACACAAATCATGTTACCGTTCTGTGTCTCAGCCTAAGCTGTTCCATTTTCAAACCGAATATAGATTAAAACCCGGTCACTGTTTATATTAGCCTCCTGCGTCGATTGGAGGAATTAGAACAAGAACTGACGAGCTTTACTAACATATATACAACATTACGTTAATTATAGTAGAGTCTCGATTAGCAAATTGAAGAGCAAACTTTATTGTGCAGCTTTTTACTGTAATACTATTTCTTAAATATCCTGAAATTAACATGAATGCTCACCAATAATTTTTCTTCTCTCTCCCCACCTTTCTCTTTAGACTAGACTAGATTTTCTACACTAGATTCCCTATGGAATAGACTCTACCTAACAAGACTAAATGTTGCCACATAACAACTATTCGTGTAATTTCCTTCTATTTGTTATTTATTTATTTATTATGTTTTTTTTTTTTAATTAGTCTATGATGCTACTTCATTTCACTAATGTTGAATAAAGATTTACAATAACTTTGCATGATTGCGGCAGCGCTACTACCACGGCGTAGATCCCGGAGGGAAATCATTTAGACCTAGACGCCGAAAAACTTGAGCTCTAAAATGAGGCAAATAATGCAATAATATATCATGAATATTCAACTTTGTTACTCTCAGATATAGTGAACATCTGATTTTCAAATTTCCCGAAATTTCCTGAAATTATTTTACTTCCTGAAAATTTCCTTGAAAATACGAAAATTTCCGAATTTCGGGAAGTGTGGAAACACTGCAGGGTAATTAAATTCAGCTGCCCTTAAATCTAAAATGGAAGACACGGTATTTACAATTAGACTTCTACGGAGATTTGATTTCATAGGATGATATAAACCTCAAACCCCTTAAAATAGGATCAGTATAGAGTCTACACAAAACTCTAGAACAAAACACATATTCTTGTGCAAAGGAATAACTTCTGCAACTCTAAATAAGTATAAAATTCATTCAATAATGGTGGGGGAGGGGGTTCGGATTTCCTGCCCTATATTAAAGACAACACCCCGTGCATGACAATGGAGTAGGCCTAGCCCTAGGTATAGTCCAGTCATTTTGCCATGGCGATAAAGTTCAACAAATTCCTACCTTGTGCCTTGTGGAGGTTCGTTTATGTGCTAAATTTCCTCTTTATGTAACAATTGTCATCCTTTGAACATCATCTTTCGGTTCGTTTCATTCTTAGAACTAAAAGTCTAAAAAATCAATTCATATTCTAGATTATCAATTTCATGATTTCTAGTTTTATTGTAAACAAAGCAAACCCCACAATGTAAGATTGCCTGGATCGAATGAGCTGAGCTGAGAAGAAATTCTAAATTCCTCTCATCCCAGCATTACCAACTTAAATATGATGGATCGAGGCCTGGACCATAACTTAGATTTCTAGATCTAGATCTAACGTTAGATCTAGCAGTAACAGTTGATCGACAATGTAAGGCCTATTGAATTGTGAGACCTCACCTGCCGCGATCCTGGCATGAACAATAGATCATATTGCTGGCCTATCTGGCTTGTTCCGGAGTAGAGTCTGCTTCTGTCGTGCTGCTCCGACATGGCTCTAATCTATCTCCACTCAAAACAGCTCAGGCGGTGGTACGACCTGCAGTGCAGCAGTGCCCAGCTAGCATTGCTCTAGGATGATTCGCTACCAGCCAAGGTTCCTGGTCCATTGTACTACATTTGTCTTCCTCCTTCTAGATCATAGCTCTAGATCTGTAACGCTTAGTTACTAAGATTTCCTCGGCAGTGTGACGTCCGTTTCAGCCGTAGACTTAGGCGTAGAGAAGCCATATAACCTAGATCTAGGCTATCTACTTTCTGGTTTCCAACTTAAAATCGGTGATCCATTTCCAAAATGAATCCAACATCAGAATTTGCTAGGTAAAAACTCCTTTTAGGCTAGCGAAGACAAACTACGCCTAACTTTTAGTAGTCTTGTTATTAAAATAATGTGTCCAGAAAGAAAATGGTGTTAAGAACGGTTAACAAATTAGCGTCTTTGTATCCCCAGTACTAAGTTGAGAATGAATGCAAGCTTCTAATCAAGCGTACGACGCTGAAATCGTCGCCGCGTTTCATTTGGTCTTAACCGCGTAAGGCGGTACCCACGGAGCTGTTGCTTAGCCATCACTAGGGACGCTGAATTACGGCGCTTACCATGCAGTGACTGACCAATCACAGCCTTGTTGCTGGGGGCGCAATTTTCCCGCCTACGGGAAGGCCGTGTGTATTGACTTTGGCCATAATATTGTGACCTGCATCCTCTCGCAAATGCGTTTATTCGCTAATTCGAATAATCGTATTTATATTGAATTAGGCATTGTAAGAAAGATGATTAACATATTTTTGTGCCAGTATACGATGTGTCAAAAAGCTATGCAGAGTGTTACAGGGAAATTGGTTTGAAAAAACTTTAAAATTTTAGTGGCGTATATTTATTAATCTTTGTACCAAATGTAATGAATCATCTTGGATGTGCTAATAATACCGTATGCTTCTAAAAAAAATTTAAACTTGTAATAATTTTCTTTTTTCTAACCGTGCTACAGGGTGTCAAAAAGGATATATGCATTAAGAATGCTTGAATTTATTAGTTTATTTATTAAATTAACTTCATATTCATCTACAATCAGGCATATTCCAAAAAGAATGGTACATCACTCAATTTATAAGACCAATTGGCTGCAAAGACATAACGCAACAAAGAATAATAAGGTAAAAAATAAATAAAATGGAATTACCTTTGCTTTAACACGTGCCTCCACCGTAGGAACCTCCACCCCTCACCCTACTCCATTCGAATCACCTACGTATTACGACCATACACATAACAAAGCTGAAACTTCACAGACATGTAGCCTGATAAATTATGTACATTACGAGTTAATACGAGTTACAGCTCTTGACTGTACATCATTTTCATGCTATGTGAAAAAATGTGGTAATTTTTCCTCCAAAATGTAACGCCTCCACCCTTTTACTAGACTCCAACATGTGGCACATGACTCAGTTTTGAAAACAAACTTTCTTTACCTCTTTCCTTTTCTTTTCATTTCTAACAAACTCTAAACTAAGCTCAATATCCTCTTCCTCTGATGGTGTAATTAGAAACGAAATTTTCAGGGTTTCATCTTGACGCATTATTGGGCAAATCCACGCTATTTGTTCACATGATGGTGATTTTCGACCTTTTGACAGGTTGTTGTGTCAAGTGTGTCAGTGAATTCGTAAATGGTATTAAATGAACTTAATGCAAATAAAGCCAAAAAGTCATTTCAATGTCTTATGACTTCACAAGGTTCATTAATATACATGAAAATATAATAAAATGCATTCAAAATGTTGTTTTTAACCGTTCATAAAAAATAAAAAAATTTCATAGGAGTACAACCAGAAAGTATGTATTTTCTGTTTTTATTTATTATTGGCTAACGCTGGTGAAAATATCAGGAACCTAGCACATAGCTTTCTTCATTTTTATACATAAAATATTCAGGTATCAGAAATAGTCTCACAAACATTACTGATCTAATGTAAAATTATGCATTTTTAATACTCACCCTCCCACCTTTAGAAATGAAATAAAATTAGCGTTATTTATTTATTCATTTTTTTACATTTGTGTTCTAATTGTACTATTTTCTTTTGTTTTATCAGAGAGATTTTTTAAACAAAAGATATTTCTACGCCATGGCTACACCGATTGTTTAAGTAAAAAATAATCAAGGGAATGATTGTCCCGTGTGTTACATGACATATTTTTTTAAAACTTTACCTTGCCAGAAAACTTGACGTTGTATTAACGTTTAAATATGTCCTAACAATTACAATATTACACGTTTAAGAGGATAAGACCATGCAAATTAAGATCTACTTTTTAAATTCAGAGTTAAATGTGAACAAAGTCAAAATTTGAAAACACATTTTTTTTCCTGATCCCATGTGTTACGAACGAGTAAATAATCATAAATTAGTTATGAATTGAGTTATTTCAACTATTGTTTATATTTTTGTTGAAGATTTAGTACCTTCAAGAATATGCCTAAGGATTGATATTTCATTGAAGGTTTTTCCAACAATCCCTGTTTTTGGCTCTGAATGTCCCGTTTGTTACGATGCTAAATAGCTTGGACATACCCTATTACATGCACTGACAGAGTGTAGGGCCCAATAGCTCAAAAGTTTGCAGGCATCCACAAAATTACACATTTTTTTTTAAAGATAAGTTTTGGCATTTTTTTTTTTTTTTTTTATTATGAACAGCTTCCTTCCAGCCATGCCCCTATACCAAAGAATATATAGTGGGAAGAAATTTCGCTCCGACCACCCTGTGTAGTACATCGAGCGATTGATCAAGCGATAGAGCGGCTCGATTTTTTGACGATTTACATGCGTTTTGCACGTGGAAACGGATTGTTTACTGCGTCATATTTCATATATTATTCTACCTTTTAAATTCTTGATTTTTGGATGGGGGCAAGGTTGAGAAGTTGGATATGCATACTAACAACCTTTATTTCATTGGAAATGTAGATTTTATCAAATTTAAATAAATTTTCTATTATTATCATGCATTTTAAACTCTTGACAACCCCCTAAAAAAGTCAGTGACTATGCCTCCTTTTGGGCATGAAAAATTGCCTTCCAATGGGTTTAACACGTAATACAAAATATTTTAAAGTGCTTCCGATTCCCATTATATTTCGTTTTAGTGATTGGAAATGTAGATTTTATTAAATTTAAATAAATTTTCTAACATAAGCAAGCATTTTAAACTCTTGAAGACCTCCTAAAAAAGTCAGTGACTATACCTCCTTTTGGGCATGAAAATGCCCATGTTTAACACGTAAAACAAATGTTTTTGCAATGGATATTATTCCCCTTTTCTTTCACTGAAACAATTGGAAATGTAGATTTCATGAAATTTCGATAAATTTCCTTATATAATCAAGCATTCTAAACTCTTAACAACCTCACAAAAAAAGGCAGTGACTATCCATTACTTTTTAGGTTTTCACATAGAAATTATCGTCATCTGGACCATTCTTGGTCACGTGTGTGACCGAAATTATGCAAAATCTTGACTTTGATTGGCTATAACTCTAACAATTTTAAAAACATACTGATTCAATTTTTATATCATGCTTATATATTTTGTTGGCTATCATTTGTAAATATTTTTTGATATTTACAATATGCATGTTCAAGGTCAGAGGTCAAAAGAAGTGGGTCACGTGTGTGACTTCACAGAACGGCATGATTTTGAAAGTTCAATTTCATTTTGAAATTCCTGTGAGTTTTAAAATGATGAAATGTTCTTATTGCTATGAGATATGCATTATGGACCTGTTAACCCAAAAAAATACCACTGGATAGGAGTCATCTCTGAAATTTCTTTTTTAATCTATTATTTTATATCGTGATGTCGGGTCACGTGTGTGACATTTTAGTGGGTCACGTGTGTGACCTATGGCAAATTGTACACAAAAATGAATATATTATGTAATATGCAATAAATGTACATTTCGAGCAATTACTATATCCGCTGTGGTCAAAAATTTTATGAACTCAACCCTAGTCAGTCAATGGGGTGTTTTGGTAGCTGTCAAGACTGGGGGAGGGGCGGGTAGAGACGGGGGGCCATGATGCCCCCTATAAGATCTTGGCTGTTGATCGCGCGAGCGCGCCGAAAATTTGCACGATGGTAGTATGTGATGTAACTACAAGAAAGCACTGTTAATTTTCCCATAATAATAATTATTTATTTTATATGAATTAATTATGTTAATTTACACATTGTATGAAGTCATAATTTTTGTTCTAATTGACAAACTACAGCTTCTGGAATGCTAATTTTGTGTTTGCATAATCTTTATAGGATTCCTAACAATTGTACTTGGAAAAAAAAATGATATCGAACTAAATTCCTTGTGTACTTCATTGTTTTTATGAATTTCTTATGTATTTCCTTGTTTTTTCGACCATTTGTTTTGTTTGTTCTTTTTGTTGTTTTTTGTTGTTGTTTTTTTCGCAAAACATTACATTGCAAGAACCATTTTGGAGCATAATAATGCTAAAATAAATTACATTTCAGCCCAATGAAAGTGAAAATAATCAGAATTTATGACCGCCCCCACCCAGCGGGTCACGTGTTTGACCAATTTGGTTTTGCTAAATTAATAAGCAAATAAAACTTGCATGGAGTTCATATTTAGTGAGATGCAGGTACATTAATCGCTAGCTTTGAAGAAATAATAATATAATATATAGCAGAGCCATGGTTAAGACGGGCATAAACTTTTGTGTTTTTCTGGTTACTTCGTATGTGACATTTTGAGGGCAATGTAATTCAAGGGTTGAGATTATCTTAATAGATAATCTCAATTTAATAACCATATTTTGGGGATTAGATTAAAAGAGAATAGAGGTAAATAATAATATAATGACAGTAATCCAAGTAAGGAAGTCAGCATATCCATACAGTCAGGTTAAATAAAATGATATTTATATAACCGTTTTCCATTTAATTATCATTTATGTTAATTTTATGCAAATAAGCGATCGAAACGAATTGCAAAATCACGAAAAAATACAGTTCAATGAAACTTCAGACATTGCTCTATTTGAATATGCAGCTTAAAATCAAAAAGCAAAAATTTATACGTCCCCAATAGGTTCACTTTTCAAAGAATGGACGAATAGCCTGGTCCCTTTTTTTAGGCAGACCCAATTTCAAAGTTAATTAATAACTAAATTAAAAGCTGTCATGGCTTCATATTTGTGAGATGCAAGCAACATTATATCTGAGCGTTGAGAAAATTGTAATAATAATAGAACCATGGTTTCGGGGGGGGGCGTTAACTTTCTGTTTTGGTCACGTGTGTGACATTTGAATGGCAATTAATTCTTTAGTTAATTCTCTAAAAATTAATTCAACACCTTTATTTTCATTTAAATTTAAAGGAATGAAGTTAAAAAAAAAGGTATAATGACAATAATCAAAGTAAGGAAGACCAGCATATACAAGAACAATCGGGTCAAAAGAAAAATCATATTTTACGTACCATTTTTTCTATTCAATTTTTTGTATGTTAATTTATGCAAAATGACATGAAAATTGTTAAAAATTAAGATAAAAAATGCATTCATGAAACTCTCAGACAATGCTCATATGAATGCGCAGCTTAAAAAACAAAAAGGACAAACTTTATTTTTTCCAAAAAAGGTTCACTTTTCAAAAGAATCGCCCATCTGCAGTATCAACACGTGCAATAAATCGAGCGCATGCCGCTACGACTGATTGAATAACACATGTATTTCCATGTACTACAACATTTTACGTGCATACAGGCGAACTCGCACCTCTCCGTTTATATTCTCTCTG
>CALNVZ010003745.1:277288-287504 GCA_940671915.1 Paracentrotus lividus | reverse complement strand
ATAAGGCAAAATGAAAAGCTTTAATATGAATTACAAACCGAAACTTTTCCCCCTTACCATTCAAAATTTTTAGTCTAAAGAACAGACACTTTATCTCTAGCCATTTATGCTTTTTTTTTTTTTTTTCAGCGTTTAAACCATGTAGACCTTCTGATTCATCCTTAAATCCACTTCCCGACATAATAAGGGTACTTATACTGAGTGAAGAACAGCATCAAGGGCATATAGAGATATTCAAGATATAATTTATTATGTTACTTTAGTAACTTGAACTAAATTGTTGAAAATGAAAAGACTACTAGTATCTTTGGGTTAGTCTTATCATGTCAGTCACCATATCGAATTAAAAATCCCATTAATATTGTTTTTCCTTCAATGAATACTCGTTAGTAGGCCTATATGCTTAGTGGAGCAAATATAAGAGACAAGACTGGTATTATGGCCTTTGAGTTATCATGCACGTAGATGGAATCGAAGATGATTCAACTTTTTGCTATTAATTAACCTTTTCGATGGAGCTATATATAGGGGGTTATAGGACCCAAATGGTTTAATATTAATACTAATATTTTCATCGCTTATTAGTAATACATATATCCACCGGTTTCTAAGCGTCTATAATGTTTTCATCGTATTATTGCATTGGCGTTTTCCTAAAAACAGGGGTGCTTTTGAGCCATTGCAGTTAACCCCCCCCCCCCAGCAACCCACTTTTTACCAGCAAATTAGTGCCAAAAGTAGATTTTCTGATGATTCTCTTCATGTGGGGTTGGGTTTGGGTCGTTCCCCATCCCTCTCCTCCTCCTCCTCCGGCCTCCTCCTCTTCCTCCTCTCTTCCTCCTCCACTCTCTCCCAATAGCTAGTCTGAATTTGTAGACTTTTGCGCAAGAATACAACAACAACAAAACAAGCCATGGAGGGTTCGGCGCCCGTCGGCACGCGGCCGTGGCCGCCGGGAGGACCGGGCGGGCGGGGCGCGTATTTTTTTTTTACACCACTGTTCTGCCATTTATTCAAAATAAGCCAACGAAACTGCTCGCGAGTGAGTCTAGTCGACGCAGTGAGAGAATCTTGGAAATCTGGGTGGGTTTGCGCTAGTCTGCAAACTATTTATTTTGACAGCGGAACTCATTACCTGCCAAAAGCCTCGGATATTTATACAAATGTCAAGTCTCTGACGATCTCAGATCAGTAAAAATATGAAGGTAGAAATCCACAGAACAAACGAGTATCTATAGTACAGTGCAGTCTCATTCCATAAATACTAATGTGCATAAGGGTTTGGACTGGCAGACTAATTAGAAAATTTGGACTTTGGACTTTAAGGGGAGATCCAACCCTCAAAATGAAGGTTCAAATGTTGTTATTGTACAAACTAAGCAACCTTGTTTTTCGAAAGAATATCATTGGAAACAATATTTCAGAGGTGTGCTCTTCGAATTTGTTGCGATCACCTCTTAATCTAAGGGGGCGTCCAAAAAAGTTGCCCTTTTATGAAATAGTAATTTGGAGATGAATTTATAGGTACTTTCATATAGCCACGAATTTCAGACATATAAAAGAGGATTAATTCCTACAAGCTAAAACGACTTTGATGGAATTTAAAAGGGTAAAAATGAATATTCACCAAACAAGTTCTATTTTATAATATTTTTCAAAAATTGAATGTAATCAAAATTTATCTTCGCATTTGTCAAAACTGCGTAAAGAATATTCAGTTGTAACTATTTACAAATTGTTCCAATATGTGCACGACATCTTTGAGAATTCAGATTCGTATATCATTTTAACAAAAAGTTATAGCATCCTAAAGTCGTGAACTTGATTTCACCGAAGAACGCAAACTTGCTATATAAAAAGTTCCGTACACGAACGTGTATTACTATGGGAAAAGGTATGTGTGTCTTCTATAATAAAATGCGTTTCACATTTAAAACCCTAAATCAACCAGTTTCAACAGTAAATCTGACATTTCATGTATAATACATGCAAAGGTGGTCAAACATACAAGTGAGTGCAGAGTGAATTTGAGAAGACATTCCATTTCCCTTTTTAAAATTGAGTGTTATGTTTATAATAGTTTGACAGATTGGTTGGTTAGGATAGAAGGGATAAGAGGGTGCAGCTCGTTGTTCCGATGGTTCCTTTGTCCGAAGGCTCGATGTTCACAAGGTTCGTTTGTCCGAAACCAGATAGGTTCGTTGTTCCAAATGTTTATTTGACCGAAGGTTCGTTCGTCCGAAAGGAAATAGGTTCGTTTTTTCGAAGGTTCAATAGTCCGAAGGTTCACTCGTGTGAAAATGAAATAGGATGCATTGGTCCTAAAATAAAATATGGGTCATTCGTCCGAAAAGGAACTAGGGTTATTCGTGAAAACAAAATTATAATCCCTATTTCATTTTTGGACAAATAATTATGAACCCTTATTTCAGCTTCGGACGAAAGTACTTCGGAAAATGAACCGTATTTTATTTTTGGATGAATGAACCTTTGGAATACTGAACCCGATTTCATTTTCTGATATACGAATTCCTTTCATTTTTTTGAGGAATGAACCTTCGTAATAATGCATCAAACGTCGGGCAAATGTACCTTATTTTAATTTTCGGGCAATCAAACATCCAAGTACGTGTTCAGAGAGACGAACTGTACAACGAGCGGTAACCAAGGGGATGGGATGCTCCTGGGCATGGGCCTAATTACGCATTAATTTCTTTTTTATTAAGTCAGTAGGGCATGAATCTTTTCATCACCCCCCCCCCCTCACTAACAAAAAAAAAAAAATGCGTCCCGCTCTACGCCAGTGCTCCAGGAGGTAGGGGTATGTAGGGTAAGTGAGGAGAAGCATTTACTTTTGATAATAGTTTAAAATTTTAGCTCTGATTAGGAGTGTTCCTTTTCAAGATTAAGTACATCAGGCAGAAACTTTTTTTTTCTGCTTAAGGGCTAGATATACATAATTACATATAATTATTAAATTGCATTTATTTCATTACTTTTTGTACCTGCAATGTATAGCGGAATAAGTTTAGTCTGAAAATTTTTAATATCATATCAAAATATATACTACATAAATTAAATATCTCTCTGTATAGTAGGCTACTAAATAATTCGATAGAGATTTGCCCTCCACCACCCATTATATAAAACACTACCATTGTAGTCACTTATTACACTCGAATAGAAAAAAGCTTCCGCATTTCCTCTTTTATTTATTTATATATTTAGTTAGTTAGTTTTTCCAATTCCTTCATTTTTATACAGTTCCGGCAGCTATTGATTTTTTTTTTCAAAGTGTATTTCTTAATATAAGATTATTACGTGCTAATATTTATTATAATCGTGCTCAGTGGGAAATTATTAGTGGCAGATCCATGATCCTATAGGGGTAGGGGCGGGGGAGTATTTTCAGGTTAATCATGTTACGTACACCTCATTTTTGTGTCGGCATGGTCGGTCACATCGGCAAGGAATATCTTTTTGTATAGGGGGGTGTTGCAATGAAAAAAATGCTTGTTTAAAAATATTGAAATGAAAAAATATAATAACAAAATCATTGTAGCCGTTTCACTCCGAACTAGTGTGCAACAGCAGACCAATTTACACTGAAACTCCAAACTACCTTATATGTGCTCTTTAAAGAGTGCCACAATAGATGAATTAATCTCGTATCCTACTTTAGAGTCTGCATAATGAACTAATCAAGGACCAACGGCCCTGCCCCCAAAAAAAATGTAACAAAAAATGGCCATCTGCCTTCATTAAGGTCGCATATCAGCCTCAGGGTAGTTTTATGTCCGTCTACCGGGTATTAAGATTATTGTTCTCATTTTTTTCCCCATCAATTTTGGCGCCCCAAAGTTAATCGTTAAATTGTCGCCCTTATTTTTAACCCTCTTTGTGTTTTTGTAGCCATATGGCTACAAAATAATTATGTAGCCATTAGCTACAAGCACAAAGAGGGTTAAGGTCGGTTGGCGTCCTTAAGGTTAATTTGCGGCCCCTTGAGCTCGTGCCCTCACCCCCCCCCAGAATACGTAATAGTTTCTTGTAATAAACATATTCTTTGATGATTTTTTTTTTTTTTAAGATTCCCTTATTTACTTTGTGTTATTCTTATCTTATTTTGTTTTATTTTATTTATTTATCTACACTGTTCGTCATGAGGTGGAATATTTTTCTGGCTCAAGCGACATTATGTTGCTCCGTTATTAATTTCTTGAATGTGTTGGTCATCGCTTTCCCTTTCTGGGATCATGGGTATATCTCGGACGTTCCTCATCACTTCCCGGGGATTTTTCTTCAAAAAGTTGTCACCCCCAAAAGATGGCCATTTACGTCATTTTCTTATTTTTGGGGTCCTTTTTGTTCACGCGACACACCAAGGCCCTCCGTCTACCCAAGGAAAAATCTAGATTTAGGTTACAGGCTCGACTCTTTTGTCTAGGGGACCGGTCAAAATTTATTTTGATTGGGGTTCAACATTCATTTATTCATTTTTACACCATGGAAATTTTGGTCTTCCCTAAATTGTATTGTAAAATCTCAACCAAACAAAAAAAAAAAATAAATATTATCAATAATAACTATTTACAGCCTTGCCATGAAGGCTAAACAAATTTAAGGGGAAAATGGTGATATTTAAGGGTTAAAGGTATTTTCCATTTCGTTTGTTTTCAGCATACAGATGGAATAATATTCCGAATTTTCACCAATCTCGTTTTTTTACTTCAACCCTCCCTAGACAAGAACATTAGCCTGTCCCCAGAAAATATAGATTAACTTAAAGAACATATAAACAGTCACCTCGGTCGCGTTTCTCTGGGGGTAGGACTGAGGGGGCTTGATCGGCATGGAAAACAAAAGGGGCCCCAAAATGAGAAAAAAATGACAAAAATGGGCATCGGGGGTTAAATAGATGCATAGGTTTAGAGATCCGAGATCAATTTTCCCAGAACTATTGCATCTTTAAAAAAAGAAATTCCTAAATAATTGATACAATATTTAAATGCATCGTTTAAAAAAAAATATCATCCGTAGGGTTCATATAGAATTAAAGGAAATAGTTGCACCTCAGATAATTGGATAGTGCAGATTCATAATTCGTCATCAGTTTAAAGGATTCCCCTTTGATTTAATGTAAATATTATGTTTATCCTGGAGGATTAAAGTCGATGCTAAAAATCCGTATGTTTCTATATAGACTGACATTTTGATTCAATATCATTTCATTTAATACATGGAGTTAGGGTTTAATCCGAAATTGTTTGTTAATATAAGACACCATCCTATTCTCATAGAGTATTTACACGTACGTGTACAGCTTTCATACGATATTGACCAGAATATCATTTTCGCCGAAATCAAGATCACGACTTTAGGATGATATAACTTTTTGTCAAAATATATACGAACCTGCAGTTCTCACAGATGTAAGTGCATATATTCAAAATTTTCTAAAAAGTACGATTTTAATTTTTGTACGCGTTTTATAAGTGCGAAGTAGAATTAAGATTACATTCATTTTTTTGGAAAAAAATATGAAAAATTAACTTGTTGGGCTAATTATCCATTTTTACTTCTTTGAATGCCATCAAAATAGAGTTTCAGTCTGTAGGCAAATTTATTCCTCTTTAATATGATCCGCATTTTAAAGCAATTGATATATCCATCAAAATTATCTTTAAAACTTGTTTGACTATAAAAGGCAACAATTTTGGAGCCCCCTTGAATTTAGAGGTGATCGGCACGAAATTTGAAAGAGCACACCTCTGAAATATTGCGCCTATAACATTTTCTTTAGAATAAAACAAGTGCTTTAGTTTGTACAGAACAACATCAACGTTAACTAGGCATTTTTTCAGGTTTGGATCTCCCCTACTTGTCAGACGTGCTCTATCTCATTCGGTTCTTGTGTCAGCAACACACTCTCTCTCTCTTCTTCTCTCTTCGCCTTTCTATTATCTCAGATTATCTTCTAATTACTTGCTTTCTTTCACTGTCATAACACCACCCCCTTCTCTCTCTTCCATCCATTTATATTTATGTTGTTTGACGTGTGTATTCTTTGATCGACCCGTTCTTAATTTTTTAAATATACTTTCAATGTGTATTCACCTGGAATTTTATTGGTTTTTAAAATGTGAAAGTTAAGTCACAGAATCAAATTTTAATATTCATAACTTCGTTATTTTTTGTGGATTTTCTTCAAGCTTAAATTTTTTTGATATTATCAACCTAAAAAATGCATTTTAAGGCGCTATTTGTGCTATGCTCAAGATGATAATATCTCATTAACAATAAGCGGCAGGCCCGTAACTAGGATTTTTACGGGGGGGGGGGCGTTTTGAAATCTGAAAAAGTAGTGGACGTTTTCAAGATTTTTTTTTTCGAGCGCGAAACGCGAGCCAAATTTTGAGTTAAACTTGGAGTAAACTTATGCATTATTCATTATGTATAGACTATTTTATTTATATTCAGTATCGCGGCACGAGCTCAAAATTGGGTTTAATTGTGCATTTATTGTGACCTATTTTAATAGTTTATTTCCGGCGAGCGCGAAGGCGAGCTGAAATTTTTAGGGAATCTAATGGTTTTTTATTTTATTGTTCATTTAGTCTGCATTAAAGGAATTGCGAGCGCAAGTGCTGCCCAAAATTTTGAGATCAAAAATGGAGTTTATTGTGCAATTATACAGCCTATTTAATATCGCGAGCTGAAAGTGTTTAGTATAAAATTGTGCCTATAGACTCTTATTTGGATCCATGTTGAAGATACATAATAATATTGGCTCATTAAGTAATCTAGCTTTAACACCCAATCTAGCCCAAACATAATTAACCTATCTCTTTTGACAAGGTTTGTCTCCAGCAAGGGCACTGGGTCTAACCCTTTTTTTTTAAATACTTATTGTTTGTTAATTTACAGTGCGAAGTCGCATAGCGACGAGCAGGAAAATTTGGGGTTAAAAATAATATATGAAGTAAGAAAGGGGTATTATTGTAAGTGACACCTTTTTGGGATTTTTCAAGAGACAGTATAAAGGCTTCTTTTTAGTATAAAGGGGCATTTTTAAGCTAAGAAAAGGGGCACTCTGCCCCTGGTTTCCCCGGTTCCACCGCCTCTGTTAGACCCCAATATCAAGCGCGAAGCGAGAGAGGTAGAGAAACTTTTGAGCTCAAATTATAGTTTATTTTGCATTATGGACCTTATTTGTATTCGCGAGCGCGAAGCGGAGCCGAAAACTTGGGGTTTTAAAAGACATATGGAGTAACAAAGGGCCCCTTTTTAGTATTAAAAGTGCCCCTTTTTAACGGAATAATAAATAAGTTAAAGATTCTACGGTAAAGGGTCTGTGCCGCGTCGGACAGTAATCTTTTTTTTTTCAAAAACTTCCTAAAAAAAAAAAGATTCTTTAAGTATTAAAATGACACCTTTTTTAGCTAAGAAAAGGGTTAATAGTGGACTTTATGGTGGATGAAAAGAGGGGTCACTGTGCCCCTGCCCCCCCCCGTTCCACCGCCATCTACTATATGGCTTCACTTTTGTTATCCATTTCTAAATGAAGATACTCATTTAAAAATATAAATGAAACAATGCAAACGAAACTTCCTCGATGGTTAAATGTATTCTGCTTTTGTTAAAAACATGATTATTCCCCAAATAAAAAGTTGCGAGCGCGAGAGCGAGCAAAGATTTTAATGTAGGGGGACTGAAAGCAAAGTGTTTTTAAATAATCTTCTTCCTTGTATTTCTATTCAAGTATCTGCTGCATTTCTGCCAAAAAGTTGGGTTTTTAATTTTCTTATTCATTCATTTATTTTTTTTTGGTCAAGCGGACCCTGCTCGCCTGCGGGGGGGGGGGGGGTTCGTTCGAACCCACCAACCCCCACCCCCCTTGTTAGGGCCTGAGCGCGAGCACAAGCATATTTTGCTAAATATATCAATGAACGAGAGTATATTTTTTTAATGTTTTTTGTTTCATCACATTGCCTGATTTTATATCTCATCAGCGTAGTCGAACGCCAGCCGAAAAACTGTGATACATCATCCTGGAAAACAGTATATTTCAAGCCTTTTTTTTTGGTGCTGCTCATAAAAGGATAACGTATCGCATACGACCACACAGCCGTGACGATATATTTAACTGAAGAAGAGACTTTTTTAAAGTAATTGTTTTGTCATCTCATGAAAAGATACTCCTCACAAATAAAGCGAGCGCAAAGCCCGAGCGAATATTTTGTCGATATATCAATGAAACACAGTGCATTTAAAGCGTTTTTTGTACTTTGTCATAAAATAATACTGATCGATTACGCTAATAATGTGAGCGTAAAGTGTAGATGAAAATCTTGATATTATTGACCACAAAGCTTTTGAGCGCTATGCCTCAAAAACGGATAAAATATCTCCAAATAGATAAGTCGAGGGCAAGGCGCAAGCCTGAAATATTGACTTAAATTGAATTTACGCCCTTTTAGCTCTAACAGTGGTTTTTGTTTCTGGTTGTTTTCCTCTTCACAAAACCTCTAACCCCCTCCCCCCTCCATAATCTCTCTCTCTCTCTCTCTTCTCTTCATTTCTTGCAAATACACTCCCTGTTTTCTTCCCTAAACCTTGTATGCCTATGTCTTCAATCTACTTACACCCCCCCCCCCTCTCTCTCTCTCTCTCTTTAGTTTTTTTGTTTAACTCTACTATATTCCAAAACAATGTCTTCCTTCCTCAATAAAATCCTCCATAATAAAATCACCCTTGGAATACAGCGTGTGATATGATGTGTATCTGTTTACTATTTTCTCTGTGTGTATAGCTAGAACATATCAGTACGCCACTACGGCACTGTATCGCACAGGAGTACTCGTAGTCAATTCTCTCGCGCAAAATAATTTGAAGTAGATTAGACGCGCTCGCAGCAGTTTGTTGGATATTTTGAATAAATGGCCAGAACAGTGTGTAAAAAAAAAATACGCGGGCGGGGTGGGGCACGGCCGAGCGCGATCGCGATCGAGGGGACATCTGCTGCTATATATATCTGCTACAGGTTTTAATGCAAAGTCTGCGCAAGATCCACATGCTGTTCAACAAACTACTGAATCCTCGTTTTATCAACGATCTTCACCCATTTTGAGCCAATTGTGAGTAACATTAGAGGTTAGTATTTAGTTACAAATCAAAAGAAGATAAGAAATTGACGAAGTTCTGTTGATACCGGTGGGTTAGACCTCCGAAGAAGCTGCTCTGTCTTCACATATTACGATGAAGACAGAGCAGCCTCGGCGTGCGGCCAGGTCTAGTCTACCGGGGCGCGTATTTTTTTTTTACACCACTGTTCTGCCATTTATTCAAAATAAGCCAACGAAACTGCTCGCGAGTGAGTCTAGTCGACGCAGTGAGCGAATCTTGGAAATCTGAGTGCGTTTGCGCTAGTCTGCAAACACAGGCTATATTTTAACAGCAGAACTCATTACCTACCCAAAGCCTGGGATATTTATACAAATGTCAAGTCTCAGACGATGTCAGATCAGTAAAAATATGAAGGTAGAAATCCACAGAACAAACGAGTATCTTTAGTACAGTGCAGTCTCATTCCATAAATACTAATGTGCATAAGGGTTTGGACTGGCAGACTAATTAGAAAATTTGGACTTTGGACTTGCAGACGAGCTGCGTGAATCTCATTCGGTCTTGTGTCAGCAACACACACACACACTCTCTCTCTCTCTCTCTCTCTCTCTCTCTTAAGCTAAGCCTTCTATATATCTCAGATTGTCTTCTCATTATCTTGCATTTCTTCACTGTCATTGCACACCACCCCTTCTCTCTCTCCACCCATTTATATTTATGTTGTTTGACGTGTGTATTCCTTCGATCGACCTGTTCATCATTTTTTTAAATCATACTTTCAATTGAAGAGTCTAGTGGAAGAAGTACTTAAGTCACATTTTTTCAAAAATGAGTTTATTTGATAATATTTATGTATACACCATCAAAAAACTGGTGCAAGAGTCAGTTTTGAAAAAATCAAATCCTAAGTGCCCCAAACAGGAAACCCCCATTTTCAAAGAAGGATAGTACCTAACCAACTTCGCAGCTATTGATTATCGGAGATCGAAAGCATAAAATTAGCTGCAATTTGCCACGCTATAGCTTCTCCTTCTTAAAAAATCAACTGCCACAAAGTTGAAATACTAAAATTCAAAATTTTGTGATGTGA
>CALNVZ010003745.1:247753-277263 GCA_940671915.1 Paracentrotus lividus | reverse complement strand
CATGATTGCATTTTAGGGAAGAAGTTACTGTGAAGTCCAAAGTTTTAGTGGAAAAGTAATTTAAGTCCAAGTTTAGTGGGAATGAGTACACTAAGTCCAAACCCAAGCTTTGGTTCAAGTTTGTTAAGGTTAGAGAGGGATGGTGGGCAGATCTCGCCAATTTTTAGATATTGGAGACCCCAAAGTGTTTTTACTAAAATAGGCCTGAACAGCAACGTTAGGGATGATTGGTAGGGCGGTAAACTTTTTTTTTTTGTAGGCGGCGGGGGGGGGGTTAGTCAACAACCCCATCAGGCGTGTGTGTTCTGAGTAGGTAGGAAGTAAATTTATTCATGAACAAAAACAAAATTGGACGTTTAAAAATCTGAAACTACGGTGGGGTAGGGGCTATTGCAGTTTCAATCCCCCCCCCCCCGCGACGACGGCCCCTCAAAGTAAATAATAATTAAAAATTGGGATGTGTGAAGGTTTCATATACGCAAGGTTTCACTGCAATGTTGCCAGTTTTAAGTCAAATGATAAATTTTTCCTACGTGGACGGGGGGGTCGGGAAAGTGCCGCCCCTTAAAATAGAAAGCCCCTCCCCCGGCACAAAAAAAGGAAAAACAGAGAACGAGAAACAGAAAAACAAGATGGGGTAGGGGGGAGGAGTTTTGGTGTGCCATCGGCGCACGATGAAATGGTTGGAGTTGAAATGTTGGTTTGCCGTTTAACGTTTCGAGTAGAGTGTGTTTTGCTTGTTGGTGTAGACGAGTCACAGATGGCAGGGGAGAAGGGAGTTGCCCGTTTAAGCAGCAAAAGGAATGGAGAGAAGTGGCCATAGAATTGGGTTGAGGCACTGGCGGCACCGCCGCACGGAGGTGTATATCCCAAAAGTTTCGTAGGAGAGTGCAACAAGGGGCAAAGGGTGGGCCCGGCGGTTTAGGGTAGGGAGTGTATGTCTTGACGAGCGAGTGAGGAGGGGTGGCCGCGCAGAGAGATTGTGTTATTCAGAGGAGGCCCCGTGATGGTTGTTGGTGATGGTGATGGTGAGCCGGGGGGGACGCGCCCCCGTCCCGTGGTAGTATAGGGTAGTATAGCAGTGGTCGGGCAATGTTTACGCAACGCAGTAGGATGAGTAGTCGGAAGAGGAGTTTTTGGTTTGGTTAGGAGAGGGAGGCAGGGAAAGAATGGGTGAGGTGTGCGGCCCGGAAGAGCAGGAGAGGAGCGGCGGGATTTATGAAAAGTTGGAGTGGTTTTTAGTGAGGGGTACTTAGAGGGGTCGCAGCGGTGCGTTGAGATGGGGAAGGAGAGACTGAGAGGTGCGCGTGTTGGTTGAGTGGGAAGAGAGAGGGTAGCGAGGTCAGACGGTTCCGGCGTTGAGTTGGGAGGGTGGTAGTGCGGGAGGAGTCGGATAGAGCAGGTGATTGCTGAGAATGTTGCCGACGTGGATGCGTTGGCGGGCTGTCCGTAAAAGGACAACTTGCCGGACGAAAGGTTGTTGAATGGTGAAATTGCAGGAATTGGGGGGTGGTGATTGTGGCGGGATAGTTTGAAGGTAGGTGGTGAGACGCCTGGGTGATGCGGTGCGCAGAGACTGAGTGAGGTGATGTGGAGCTAGTGGCGTTTTCCGGGACTAGGAAGCGTGGGTGTCAGGGGTGAGTTGCACCGCAGGGGGTTTGATTGGTTTTAGGGAATGCGAGGGAAAAATGAAAAGAAGAGTGTGGGTGGAAAGTGAAGAAGAGAGGAAGGTTGGGAGCCAATATTGGTGTGTGATAAAGTTGGGATAGATATTGGGGGCAGGATGGTGATGTGGAGAGTGCGGAGGGCGAGGGGCGGATGGTCTCCGCGTGGTGGGTGTGGATGCGAAATTCCGGATTGGAGGTTTTTGTTGCGTGGTTTGGATGGGGTGTGGTGTGAGTGAAGGGAGAAGTGGGTGCGGAGATTGGCGGTGAGCAGTGTAAAAGTAGGGATTGATGGTTTGGGATGGGTGAGTATGCCGGGATAGTTTGAAATATTCAAACCCTTGTATCTCAGAACTAGTATTATGTGACTTAAGTACTTCTTCCACTAAACTCTTCAATTGTATTCACCCAGGAATTTTATTGGTTTTTAAAAATGCAGAAAAATAAAAGAAAAATATGGGTGAAAGTTTAAAGAAAATTGACCAAATATTTTTATAGAAGTTATGAATATTCAAAGTTATGTGAAGTCGCATGCGAGTAGCTCCATCTCCCATGTGTTGTGTATGCAAATTCGATAATTTTTTTCGTTTTTCATGGTTCTTGATAAAAGAATGGGTCAATTCGATAGAGGCATGTATGAACATAATTATGTTTGATGATATATCGACCGCACATATGAAATGATTAATATTCTTCTGAAAAAAAAACAGACTTCATGGAATTTACATTACATAACAGCACCTCGCAAGTTAAGTCACAGAATTAAAATTTTAAATATTCATAACTTCGTTATTTTTAGGTCGATTTTCTTCAAGCTTAAATTTTTTGCTATATCAACCTAAAAACAAAGCATTTTAAAGCGTTTTTTGTGCTATGCTCAAGATGATAATTATCTCATTAAAAATAAAGCGCGAAGCACAAGCAATAATTTGCTAATTATATCAATGAAAACGAGATATTTTTAATGTTTTTTGTCATCACATTGCCTGATTTTATATCTCATCAGCGAGTGCGAACGCGAGCCGAAAAACTGTCAGTGATACATCATCCTGAAAACAGTATATTTCAAGCCTTTTTTGTGCTGCTCATAAAAAGGATACGTATGGCATACATATATTTGACTGAAGAAGAGACTTTTTTTTAGTAATTGTTTGTCATCTTCATGAAAAGGATACTCCTAACACATAAAGCGAGCGCAAAGCGCGAGCCGAATATTTTTCCGGTATATCAAATTGAAAACAGTGCATTTAAAGCGTTTTTTGTACTTTGCTCATAAAAATAATACTGATCCATTACGCAAATAATGTGAGCGCAAAGAGTGAGATGAAAATCTTGATATTATTGACCACAAAGCTTTTGAGCGCTATGCGCTCAAAACAAGATAAAAATATCTCACAAATAGATAAGTCGAGCGCAAAGCGCAAGCTGAAATGTTGACTTAAAATTGAATTTAACGCCCTTTTAGCTCTAAACAGTGGATTTTGTCTCTGGTTTGTTTTCCTCTTCACACAACCTCTAACCCCCACCCATAAATCTCTCTCTCTCTCTCTCTTCATTTCTTGCAAATACACTCCCTGCTTTTCTTCCCTAAACCTTGTGCCTATGTTCTTCAATCTACTTACACCCCCCCCCCTATGTATTTGCAAGAAATGAAGAGAGAGAGAGAGAGATTTATGGGTGGGGGACTTATCTATTTGTGAGATATTTTTATCTTGTTTTTGAGCGCATAGCGCTCAAAAGCTTTGTGGTCAATAATATCAAGATTTTCATCTCACCTTTGCGCTCACATTATTTGCGTAATGGATCAGTATTATTTTTATGAGCAAAGTACAAAAAACGCTTTAAATGCACTGTTTTCAATTTGATATACCGGCAAAATATTCGGCTCGCGCTTTGCGCTCGCTTTATGTGTTAGGAGTATCCTTTTCATGAAGATGACAAACAATTACTAAAAAAAAGTCTCTTCTTCAGTTAAATATATCGTCACGCTTTGTGTTCGTATGCCATACGTATCCTTTTTATGAGCAGCACAAAAAAGGCTTGAAATATACTGTTTTCAGGATGATGTATCACTGACAGTTTTTCGGCTCGCGTTCGCACTCGCTGATGAGATATAAAATCAGGCAATGTGATGACAAAGAACATTAAAAATATCTCGTTTTCATTGATATATTTAGCAAATTATTGCTTGTGCTTCGCGCTTTATTTTTAATGAAATAATTATCATCTTGAGCATAGCACAAAAAACGCTTTAAAATGCTTTGTTTTTAGGTTGATATAGCAAAAAATTTAAGCTTGAAGAAAATCGACCCAAAAATAACGAAGTTATGAATATTTGTTTGTTTGTTTGTTTTGTTTTGTTTTGTTTTTTTTTTTTTGGGGGGGGGGGGGCTTGGCATTGGGACGAAGCTAAAATATGTCTTTGAACACTGATTTATCATCAAATAGCCGTATCGTGTACGTCTGCTCAAAGCTACACTGATCGGCGGTGGTCGGGCCCGGCCATGGCAGCAGAACTCTCATTCTCAATTTTAGCCGAGCATTTGAAAAGGTTTAGTGATATGGTTTACAATCATGGGTAGTTTCTTAAGCGCAAGATGTAAGAAAATATTGTTGAGAACAACTATTGAGGATAAGCAGTAGATCTATTAAATGTATACAGATAGGTCTGTGCCAAGTTTACTTTAAAAAAAAAAAGAAGACATTTGTGTGAGATCATTCACATCGTGTTTGAGTGCGCACGCAGCGCATGTTTCTGCAGTAGATGATAGTATGAGGCACGCGCGCACGCTACACATGTTTCATGTAGTACAGACCTACCAAGTCACACGCGCACACCTCAGCACCTCATCTCACGCTCACCTGCCTAGCCCTCATAATCTCACGCCTCAGATAAATACTGGAGAACGTATTAAAAACTACAGATTTTTACCATTTTAGGGCCTCAAAACCCCAAAAATCGACAGTCTTGTCGCGCATAGGCCTATGCATGGTGAGCGCGATGCTTTTCATGCAGGGGATCGTTTTATGCAAGATAGCTTACTCCATGCTACAAATGTAGCGTGCGTGTGCGCCTCCTTTGTGTACCAGTTACTGTAGAAGTGGTTTTTTTTCGCGTACAGATATTTTCGCGGTTGGCGGGGGTCCCGCCATTTTCGCGTGATGTTAAATTCGCGGTTGGCAAAATCTGGAATTAAAAGTAACTAGAACAATAAGTATTTATAAAAAGACAGTAAAATGGAATAAAGACTTACTACCTGAATTTATTTGACCTACATACCAGTCATCCACGCATCGCGCTGTATTATTGTGTGTGCTATTAAAGGTAGTGTCATCCTTTTTCACAAATTGCGAAAAACTACTGCAACTTGGCATAACTTTAGAGTATGATCAACCTATACTGTCTATTCAATCTTACTGTCATAGGTTGCCTAGATCAGTAATATAAAACGAAAATCTGACTACCAATCTAAACCAGCTCTCCATCATCATCGTTGATATTACAACGCGTGCGGCACGGACCACACACAGCAATATGCACACGGCGCATCAACGTGCATTATTCTCTGCGCCAACGGTCAACGCTTCGCGCCGTACGGTATATTTTTCGAGGTTCGAAAAAATAGGAATGAATTTTGATAATCGCAATATAATGACAAACATACACATTTGAGCTTAATCATGTTGTGGGAAGATATAGTCATTGATATACTACTATATCCTCTCAAAAACTAGAAATGTACAATGTAATATATTTGCCTGCAAAAAGCTGACACTACCTTTAATAGCACTGCATAGACAACTCTGCTCCGCGTGCGCATTGCGTTCAAAACATTTTCTAGTGTTTATAAATATGCGGTACTGTTCAAAACCTTTTCGCGCAATGTTAAATTCGCGGTCGCATCCCGATTCGCGAAATTCGTGAAAATAAAACCTTCGCAAAAGAAACCACTTATACAGTAGTATATAGTTAGTATTAGCGCATATGCTAATGCGTGCCGTGTGCACACTGTTTTCATACACAATGCGAAAGATTTCACGCCCAGCCACTCACTAAACTTGGCATCTCTGGTAGTAAGCTATCTTTTATATAACAATCGCACTCGCAGGGATTGATGCAGGCGCGGATCTAAGGGGTGGAAAAAATCTAGGGGTGGCGGAAGGTGCGGACGCCCCCCATAAGATTGGAAAAACAGCATACCTTTTGTACATAAACCTTTTGAGCGCACCCACAAAATGTGATAAACCTTGTTTTTCTTGTTTTTCTTTGGGACTACACAACCTGACCCTACCCCTATATGAAGTATGTTTGAAACTTATTCTCAACACCTATTGGGCTTTTGACCCTGTTTAACTAAAGGGTACATAACGAATTCACTGTAAATCACATTTTATGCAAAGTTTTTTACATTAAATCGAATCTTGAATGTTTTTTTTTTTGGGGGGGGGGAGGGGGGCAGGGTAACCAGATTTTTCATCCGGGCAACTTTTTTTAGAGGAAAATCAAATATTGATACATATATATATATGTTTGGCAACTCTTCAAAAATGTTATTGTTGAGCGTTGGTTTATGGTAGACAATATCTTGATTCAAAGGTACTCTTCTGCTCTGGTAATATAATTGCAATCTGAAAAAAATGGAAGAAAACTTAAAATTCCTAAATGTTAAATACAATTGTCATGAGGCATTTTGGCCTATTTGTAAGCCTATTTTTGAACATGATGAAAAAAGTACGTTTTTTATTTGGTTCTGAAACAATTGATTTTATGTCACAACTAGAACTGGAATTATCAGATGCAATATGATCTCAGCTTAGTTTCCTGGGGCCGTTTCTCGAAACCGTCGTAAGTCTAAGTTCGTGGACATCCAGAACCGTGTGTTAATTCTACAACACGTGTCCCTATAGGCTATGGGTTATCCAAGAACTTAAGACTTATGACGGTTTCAAGAAACGGGCCCCTGTATCTCAAGAAGAAGATGAAAAAAAAAAAACATGTAAAGGGTGTTTGTTTTGAGTAGGCCTACATGTAAATGCTTTCCTACAAGTTAGGTACAGTATGTAATTTGCAGATTTACAAGTATATGTACATGTACATCTAAATGTACATGTATTATGATTAAAGCTCAGTATGCTTAGGCCTACCTGTTACCAATACATGACTGAAGCCCTTAAAGGTTCTCTTATTTTCAATTTGTTGTTGTTAAATTACCCCCCCCCCCCCAAAAAAAAAAAAAAAATTGCTCATTTTCATTATTAATTTTACCTAATCTTATTCCCATATTTCGACAGGTGGCCAACAACTAGCCATTCACCTAGTACAGCAAATGAAGACCACAAGAGTGATACATTGATGGGAACCTCTTGTGTTTTTATGACCTGCTAAACACATTTTTATATCAAGAAATTTGTGATGCTGTCAACACAATGGAACAAAATATTCAGGTAATTAAAGCTGAAACTATTACCTTTAGAAAGAGAAAGAAATTGTTTCTTCTTTGTAATGGTAGAATTATTACATTTGTTTTAAATATGCTACATCAACGCTCATCATTAGCATGTGCCCCGTTGCCCAGTGCAACCAGATTTTACCCTAGGGCAACCAAATTTAGAAGAAATTATTAAGGTGGTTGCCCGAATTGGGCAACTACATTTTTGCACAAGACTAATGTAAGGGCCTACATGATGAACTAGGTTACAATATTAGTTTATTGTAAATCACAGTTTATGCAAAGTTTTTGACATAAAAATCAAATCTTCAATGTTGAAGCTAAATCTATGAAATGGTCAATCAAAAAACCTTATTTATTTTAAGGGCAATAATATCAATGCCAGTAGAGGACCCCAGATCTGTTCTAACTGCCAAATTCAAATTTTCACAAATATTTAATGTGTAAACATTGGTATATGGTCACTTTACTTGTTTTAAAGTTAGAATATTTCAGAGGGAACCAAACATGAACATTCAATCTTACCAAGACACCCAATTTTCAAAGGTATAAGTCTTAAAGATAAAAGTCAGTGAGTTTTACATATGGCCCGTTTCACGGTTAGGCACCACTTTTCATATTTTTTTAGGTTTGAGCCCCCTAAATAAAATATGAGCAGATTAATGAAATGTTTTGATATGTATATGTTAGACCCATATGGGTTCTACCTCCCATAGCATAACAAAAATCTAACTCCCAAGAATTTGTGTTCAGTAGGGTGAGATGTGTCCAAATGGGACCTACCTGGTGTCAACCTGGCAAACATGCCTTTTTTGGAAACTGTGCCAGTCCGAAAAACATTGAGCTCTCGATTAAATGCACTGATATGTTTAATTGTTTTGTTCATGTAAT
Source organism: Paracentrotus lividus (assembly GCA_940671915.1). Taxonomy (NCBI): domain Eukaryota; kingdom Metazoa; phylum Echinodermata; class Echinoidea; order Camarodonta; family Echinidae; genus Paracentrotus; species Paracentrotus lividus. The sequence goes on along the minus strand of CALNVZ010003745.1, from coordinate 269,258 downwards.
AAATCATAATAGGTTTCAAAAATTTTAACCACCTTTTCAATATTTTTTTTTTACATCGAAATTCTCTTGGTGGATGTGACGGTGTCCGTTCACATTTAAGGATATACATGCAAGTGCCATGTACTTTAGAAACTGATGGGCTGTCTAATGAAAATGGTGTCTGAGTACAGCTTAAGTTTGCTACAGTAAGTGTAGAAAGTTTCACTGAAACTCTTGCAAATCTGATGACATGAGAACGATTTGAAAAACAACATTTAAGTTTCCGTTCACACTTTTCGTCACATCCACCAAAATTTCAGAATGTCATAAAAAAAAATTTGGCTCAGGTGACTCCAGGACCCTGTTGCATAAAACTTCTAACCGGAGTTTTTTCCGGTTAAAATCTGAAAACTCCGGTTAAAGTCCAAAAACTCAGGTTACAATATTTTTCTAGATTTTTTACTATTTTTTCCATTGTATAAAAACATACCAGAGTTTTCAAAAGTATTAATGCAATAAATTTTTAGGGAGTTTTAAAACTCAGGTTGAATAACCTAAGAAATAGGTCTACATAAGCTGAGTTTTTTAACCTGAGAAAACTCGGGTTAGAAAAAAAGTTTATGCAACACCACCCAGATGTTTTTACATATATTAATAAACAAGATTAACCTATACATCTTTTGAAAAAAAAAAAAAATCGGAATTTCAACGTTAATTTTTTATTTTACTTCACGATACAAATGTCTGTTCACACTTGTCACAACCACCAGTCTATTTTTTCAGCCTTGCATTTTTATATTTATCTCAAGATTAAAAAGGTAATAAGCTTTGAGTCACAGGATATTTTATCTTCTTTATTTAGTTGAAAACAATGACTGACAAAGAGATGTAGATGTCCCCCACCACGGTCATTGTCTCTATAAAACAATACAGAACATCAACAAGGAAGTCTAAATTGAGAGTAACTTTTTTGTGTCAAATTCATTCCTTTATTCATTTTTTCCCCAAAATGTCTATGTATTTCAACGAAAAATGCATAAAAAAGCAGACAATTTTGAACAGAGTTTCCTTGAATAGCCCTCTATCATGTAAATATGTAAAAATATTGGTAGTAGACATGGAACGATAAGTTATGTCTATGTGATTGAAATATTGTTTTTTATTTAAATATCCTTAATCTTCACAGTGTCTATGATAACATAAGGGAGTGGGGCATTGATTAAGCTCTGTCATCACATTTATCTGTAAATTCACATTCCCAAGATTGATAATTTGTACTTTTCGATATTTCAAATCAAATTTGAAATTTTGATGCCTAGGTTGACGAAAAGTGGCGCCTAACCGTGAAACGGGCCATATAAAAAAACAAAACAAATATTAATAAAATTTGGCAAATTCATTTCATATTGTAGAATACTCTTTTTTTTAAATGCATTTTCCCCATTCGATTACATTAATACATAGGACAACCTTTTAACCTTCTATTGTCGGACAATGATGATAAATTTGTTTAAATTAATTGTAAATTGTAGTTTGCACACGGTACAGTATTGAAAAGTCAAAGACATTGAAGTATATGTTGATTGAATTGTATACCTGCAAATTAGAATAGATTCCTGAACTTTGAACCAAAAGCCATTTTTGTTTTAATATCCTTCATTATCCACCTCTTACATGTATGTATACATAACGACAGTTGAGAAGGAGTGAACAAAAAGTCAGTGCAAATTATAGGCAGTCAATATTATATACTACATTTCTTGTTACATTCCTTATACCTTTTTTTCTCTTTCCCCCCCCCCTTTTTTTTTTCTCTTTTTTTTTTTCCAGTGGGCAACATTGCCGGAATGTAAATTGCTGTGATCTACAACTCACTGAAAAAGTACCACAGGGCCTCTCTGTCACCTCTACAATCAGAATCCAACCAACAAGAGACGGAAATCAAAATATGTAGTTTTCTTCACTCCATGGGATCCCTCAATAGCTCTGCCCACAATCAAAGGCTGACCCTGTGGATCAGCCATCTCCAAGAAATGCCACATAGACTATCCATAAGCCCTACTTCAGAATCACATCCATCAAGCTATGAGCCACGACCAACGTGGTTCAAGCCTGAACCATGTCATATGAAAGACACAGGATGCCTGAAGGTCATTGTGGAAAAGTGGTGATACAATGGGGATGGACAAACTGTGTGTGAGTGTGGGGAAGAGCAGATCATGGAACACATGCTAGTATGCCCCTACTAAATGGAACCATGTGCCCTTGAAGACCTGGAAGGATTTAGATTTAGAGAACATTTCCAACACTGGACTGGTGTAATATAACATAATGTACAGTAGTGACCCTTAAAGAAGAATACACGATTCTTCATGATATGTATTCTCCCACATGAATTTGAAACTTTATCGACCCGAAATGAAGAAGACACAATTTTCAAGATATGCTTTCTCTGACGTGAATTCCAATACAAGGTAATGTGCTGCAGGGCGATAAAAAAGTAGTTGAAATTCTGACATCATCAAACTAAATTTGATTTTACCTATTTTACATTCCACTAGGTGAATCAGAAGTAAACATTAGTTGATACTATGGACTACACACAGTTTTTAACAGTTTTTTAGCTGACAGAATGCACTAATTTATTTTTTTTATTTTTCCAAATGTATAATCTGAAGAATTCACGCTTAATTGAACAATAAAATTCAGTCTGGAGTCACAGAAAAGATATTTCAACTTCAAGCTTGGGGAAAGTATGTATCACCATAAGAAGACAAACTGACTAGACTTTGAAGTATGTAGGTCAAGGGTCACACAGGTCAAATGGTGAAATCCCATGAATTTGGTTTGTTATCACGATATCTTGAGAACCAGTTGAGATGTGAGTTTTAAACTTAGGGGTAGTATTTATCACATAGGAAGATGATCTGATTAGATTTTGGAGTATGTAGGTCAAAGGTCAAGGGTCATATGGGTTAATTGTGAAATTCCATGTGTTGGGTTCGTTATCGCGATATCTCGAGAACCAATTGACGTATAATTTTTAAACTTACGGGTAGTATGAATCACCATATGAAGATGATCTGATTAGAATATGGTTTATGTAGGTCAAGGGTCATAGAGGTCAAAATGTGAAATTCCATGTATTGAGTTCATTATCGAGATATCTTAAGAGCCAATTGATGTGTCAGCTTCAATCTTAAGGGTAGTATATTATGGAGTACCTAGTTCAAAGGTTAAGGGTCAAAGACGTTTGGGGTTGCAAGGTCTATGTTGCGGTCAAAGATGTCTTGTATCAAGAAAAATAAATAGTTGAATATGTCATATATTTCTGATCTGGCAATGGTGGAGGCATATATTTCGACCACGCGCAGTGGATTCATCTTGTTGTCTCTTCAACTTAATCCAGTTGGTAGATTAGAAATATAATAATATCAATTTAAGAAAAAGTTTTTGTGTAATTTCAATTTTTTATGTTTTCTTGTAATGTGAGTTACTGACATGTAAGTCCTACCAGCCGAGAATCTGAACGAGTCTGACAAATGTTTTTCTGTTGTAATCTATTTGTTCTGTCTTTTATGTGTGCTTTACATGTACATATGGATGAAAAAGCAACTCATTGATCTTTTTGAAAGATAGAGGGCAGGGCGTCATTTTTAAAATTGCAGGAGAGCTATAAATTTTCTCCTGAAAGGCTTGAGGAGAGTTACTCCATAGGGTAATTGATAAAATTAAAGGAGAGCGAACTATTGCTATCCTAAGAATTGTTTAGGAGAGCTTAAGGAGAGGGAGAGCAATCGCTCTCTTTAAAAATGAAGGTCTGAGAGGGCTTAAATCTTGAAATGTTCATGTTTCCATTATTTGTAACACGAGTTCCAAATCTGCAGTAGAATAGCCCTATACATAATGTCACATTTTCTGGTCATTTTCCCAGTGGTTTCTATATTTTATGGTAGTAATCTCACAAAAGTTGAGAGGTCAATATGTAAATGATGTGTTGTGATTTAGTGGAAGAGTGGCAGAATGTCAGTGAAAGGGTACGTGGTACGAAAAGGAAGGTATCATTATAAAGGTGAGCATTTGGTCTTCAATTATATGACAGAAATAAATATCCAAAATAGATTAGCTGGGCATATTGCACCTCCAAAACAGATTATCTTTTTCTCAATACACCCTTTATAATATCTGTCTACAGAGTGGGGGCCTCTCCCAGTTTCTAAAATCTGTATAATATATGCAGGGATTATCTTGTAGAATTTATATTGTATATTTCTGTTTATCCGCATAGTATCTTTTTGTGCCTCAAGCACTCCGCTGTGTGGATTTGGCATTATACAAAAATTGTAATTATTTTTATTATTATGAAAAAATGAGCAAAGAAAATGGGGTACCATCGGGATTCGAACCTGAGACCTCCTGGTAACTAGTCAGGCGCTCTCCATTTGAGCGTATACGGTAAGGCCCCGATCGGGTGGCTTTGTCCGCGTTAATAACCGTCTGTTAACCTCTTGGCATGCTCGAGTGTGGTCAGAAGCCTATAGAACCTGGCATAAACCGAAGGATAGAATCCTTGGAGTAAATGCGAGGGATCACGGTGAAGTGATGCAGCTTTTTAATATAATTTTTGGATAAATTTGGAAACTGACCAGAATATATAATATGAAAAAATGAGCAAAGAAGAGTTAACGGGTATTAGGGACAACCCATCCCGGGCTTACTATAGCTCAGATTGGGGTTGTTTAGAGGCACCCACCGGCCGTTGTGACTAAGTATACCTGGGGGAGGTCTCTGAAGTTCGAACTCCCGAGTGGGTGTGCTGCGGGTGTGGCGGGTTGTGGCCGCTGTCGCGCCAGTGGTCCGCATTTTCTTTGCTCATTTTTTCATATTATATATTTCTGGGCAGTTTCCAAATTTATCCAAAAATTATTTTTATTATTATAACATCAGTACATGTGGCCACTGGTTTTACTAATTTTACTTCAAATACCAGCACACACGTTGATGCAGTAGGAATTCCATTTGATCATGTGACATTGGAACCTGTTATTTGTTTTAATGCCTGATTTGTACAGTCATCTGCACCTATCCGTATGTCTTACCGTTATACCGAGTTCCTCTGGGACATACTGTTTGATCTGCAATTCATGGAAATAATGTTACACAATTTTACACTTAACTTTTTACAGTACTGTACATGTATGCAGAGTAATTTGAGACTCATTAAAACAGGATTTATTTTCCCCATACCACTGCTGATGTATCCATATGCAAGGGAGCTTACCCTGGGATGTCATAAAAAACAAAAACAAAACAATTCTTGGTATAAACACTTGGGTCATAATGTTGTACATGAGCTGGCCTATATACAATGTATTATGGCCTTCTACAATGTATACTGTCTGATTGCTGTATAAATGCTTATTAATGTCAATACTTTTTTTAGTCTACTCTCAAAACAATGACATGCATGGGACCAACAAAACCTTGTTATCCTAAAACACTTAGGTACTTTCATGTGCAATGTATTTGAAATGGGGAACCTTATTATAATGGAATGTTGTTTTTGTGCTCGCTGTAGCAGGAGTAGAGTGTAGTAAGAATTGTAATGTTTTATTATGTTTCTCTTTATACTAGTACCTTTGTATTGAAACAAACTTCAATGATGCACATATGAGAAGAATTTGAATTTAAAAGTTACTTAATGAAGTTGTAGTGATATAGTAATTTGATTAATAAAGAATGGAAGAAACTGAAATGCAAATGTGATCTCATCTCTCAATTTGAATCTCTGAAATTCAGTTCTAGAGTGCTTTTATATGACTTTTTGCCAGCAATGTTATTTTGAGAATTTATTATGTAGATTAATGGTCTTTTCTTCTCCACCTGTTGATACATTAATTAATCAAATTTGCACTAAAAAAATTGAGTCATGTTCCTACTCAAAAATGGTCTTTTCTCCTCCCTAGATGGGAACAAAGTTTGGAAAGTTAAGGTAGAGTACAATACGTTGATACATTTGTGATTTCATTTCATAAGAAATGTAGTTGTAAATACATTTTTATCATAATTTACATTCATTTACACTTATGTATACAAAAAGTTACAGAGAAAAACGGTAATGAAATTGTTTAAAATAAAACTTTCTGATGAGGATGGTTGGTTCATATAAATAAGCCCTCCGCCATGCAACAGCTTTACATGTATCTGGGTTACTATTATTTTTGTGTTTATGCCAATTCTAATGGTTTAATTGGTCATTATAATGTTTAGTTTTGTTTTTGTTTTTGTTTTTGTTTTTTTGTTCATGCACAATAAACTACACTGAAAAGATAACTTTGTCACAAGGCCAGATTAATTCGTCAATCGGGGTAAAATAATTTGTTTTGCGATAAAACTGTGAAATGAAAAATCTCATGGGGTAAGTTATTACATAACGAAATTGATCGTTAGGCCTTATTAATCAAAGTATTCAACTGGTGTTGACATAAACAAATCTTGCGCTGGACTGATTTATTTGCCGGTGACGAGCACGTTCTTCGCAACCGTATTGACAATCCTTCTTACGAGCAGTAACAATGTAGAGACATGACGAAGGCTCCATAACGAATTAGTAATACAATTATTTGCTGAAAAACAATCAATTTGTTGACGCAAAAGCATGTCATTTGCCACTGATCTGAAGAACAGTTTGGGGAAACCCCGCACATAACTCAGCCGTTCTCTGAATTCCTTCGCCGGTCGCTCTGTGAATTTTAGTGCGAGGCACAGGCTTGAGTGATCGAAAAAAGGTAAACTTTTACTAAAAAATAAATTAAATGATAAATTAATTAATGAATTTGATTGTAGTATATTACTGTGCGTAGGAATATACTTTTGTATGAAATCATAATGAGTAGAGTGTTTTTTCACCTGAAATATGTATGTAAATTGAGTAATGCCATACATGCATGTACATCTGGTCTACCGTGTGCGAGCGGAGTTCGTGAGGCCCACTCCCTTAACCACCTCCCGTCTTCCCACGCCCATACCCGAAAGTACCGGTTAGGTGGAGTGTGTGTAGGGGGTAGTGACAGTGTGAGTGGAGCCTGCACGAACTTCGCTCGAGGTAGCCACGGCGTGGACGGGCATACCCATGCGAAATGCATGTAGGCTCCTAAGCTTATTAATGCGATTGACTCGCAACAACTGTCGAATGCCGTGGTATCTGTCTTGTCATGTATGTTTGCTTGGTCTTGCGGCGGGTGTCCTGTACTCATGTACGTGTAGGCTGAGGTAGCCTAGATCTAGGGCCTAGGCTAAAATTTAGGGGCCTAACTTATTTTGGGATCATGAAAATGTTAGATATTATTTGGAACCTATCAATATTGCATTTTCATTGACCTCGTGCAAAGTTTTCAATTTCTGCGCTTTGGCAAATAATGTGTTTCAGCCAGTGTTTGTTACTTTGACCATGTAAGTTAGCCAAAATTATTGAAATTTAATTCCATTGTTCCCCCCGGCCCAAAAAAAAAGAAAAAAAAAGTATATATCTGTCTGTCACTTTTGGTTAAAGCTGACTAATTTTTCATAAATTTAAGAGTTCATAATGTAAAGATATTTACACTAATCTTATGACTTATTAGGAAAGATGTTGAAATTTTATGTATACTTTTGAAAGTTCTAGTGTGAATCGCCCACAAAGGAGTGTGATTTTCGAACATAACAGCGCCTATTTTTTTTTAAATTGGCTTACAAAGTGGCAAAGTGTCTGGCAGGATTATATCATCATCATTTAGCAAATTAAAATTTCAAAATGTGATATTGACAAAGAACGTTCAGTGTATGATAATAGTTGTGTTTCAAAGCCTTTATGTTTACGGTTCGGTCATGGTAGTGTTTTGTTCACGTGCAATAAAACAGGAGCCCCTTCACTCCCCTTTTCTGAATTCCACAAGGAATTTCGCATGTACACTTTGGTCGTTTCTGTTTGATTTGTGATGCACTTCTACAGCACACCTTACTATATTGAGTGTGGATATCATACCACATAAACCTGCAATTTTCAAAACTGCAAAGCTTGAGTGCATGGTCCTGTCTTATCCGCATGCTCTTAATTTGGGATTAATTCAATGATAGACGTATATAGATGCTTTCGTCATCCACCATGACCGCCTACACAAAGATGTATGTTTATGATGTTACAATTTCTTCAATAATTAATGCCTGAAGTAGTGCTCAACAAGATCTTTACGGAGTTGTTGTTTGTGTGTATAATAAGCTAGCTGATTTAGCTGAATGAAGCTGTATGACTTGTTCAGTAAATTATAACATCCAATCAGCCTGGTCAACTATAACAATACAATAGATTTAACATGTTCCAACAAACCGAACATTAAATACTAGTGAACAGGGGTCATGATGTTATCATGATTTTCAAGTTTTTCTTGCAGAGTTTTCGCAAGGATTCATGGTGAGGACCTACATTCACGACTGGTTCAACCAAGACTACAAAGACTTGCAGAACCCTATCTGGACTTGCACAAATGAAATAGATGCTACGTAGCCAAGAAGATGTGTGCAGTTCCCGGAAGTAAAGAGGTATCTCTTTGTTATTCGGATATTTTTAAAATTTGTTCGTAACATCACACATCAAAAACCCTAAAAATGTTATACAATGGAAAATAATTTGGTAAACATTTATATGCCCCTAGTTACAATGGATAATTATCTTTCATTCAGGGTGCCACACAATTATAAAAGGAAACTGTTGTAAATACACTTTAGAATTGAAGTTACGAACCCTTCAGTGGCAACCCACTTTATGCTGACTAAAAGGCATACAACACTTTACACTCACACTTGGCCAGCACTTGATTTAAGTGGATGTGTATCAATGTCCAGAAATTCATGAGTTTGTCTCTAATGCCTGCCTAAAAGTGTTTAACTCCTGTCCATTTGTGGTCATTTTTAAAGCCGACATTATGAGATAATTCTTCCGTTTTTTTCTTTTCTATCTTTCAATAATTTGAGCTTTAAGAGACAGCTGTTTTTATGAAGCATGTGGGTATTTAAATTTTGAATCGTTGGCAGGGCCAGAAATTTGGTGCGAATTGATTCGCTTATAGATTCTTGTAGACAACTTCATGTGTGATTCAAACTTGATTCTTGCAAACTGGTATCATGAGAATCAAGGCTGAAAGCACGAACCTATTCATTAGTTTTGAGCAAAATTACAGCTCAGAAATTCAGTCCTTTCAATCCATACATGATCTAAAGATTGCGGTGGTAACGTGGTGGTATAATCAATATTGGATTCCAACTTACAGAATACAAACTTCTGTTTTGAATTAAAAACATGGTGCATTTTTAAAAATTATTGACATTTCTTAATCTGATTCCAGAAATTGCCATACAGATCCTACCAACCTTCTTCAAGGAAGACCTAGGTGATATATTCATCTCAAGTGACAAGGTATGGTACCGCATAACCATTTAGAAGTAATTTTACAACATTAACATGGACTAGATTATAAGTTTCATAAAGCCAATCCCTAAGAATCATATTTTAGCATTCTTTTGCACTCCGCTCTACAACTTCAGACTGCTGAGCCAACTGGTGGGATGTGTTTATCACAAAGTACACTGGTATTATGTGATCAGGTACTTAAGAATTACATGCATGCTATGTGTGATAACACAACATTCCAGTCAGCCCACTAGCATGCAGTTGCAAATTACAGCACAAAACAAAGCTGAATGTATTCTGGGTGGTGGAATTGTGTTAGTTTTGCATTTCATCAGAGTGATTTATTTGCCAAAAATATTGTTACATCTTATTAATATTATTTGAATAATTATTTTAATTTGAAAAGGAGAAAATTGTTTTTTCATCCAAGTTAGGGTGAAAAGTATTGGGTTGTGGTTTGCTTGGTCCCAGCAATGCTTTGGCAAATTTGTCGCGCCGTTTTTTTGGCCAAGACCACGCTGCCTAACAGGCTTATTTTTAAGCAATGCAATGCAAGTTCATGAATTACGGGCTACCAATAATTCAAGAAAATCTTTTATATCATTTTTTGATAAAACTCCGCCCCCGCCCATGCCATTGTCCCCATATGGATGGGCCAAGGTTTCTTTAAAAAAAACAAACGTATTTCTGTTTGAGAAGCTAAAGCCACTGCATTGAATAAGAAACCCTTATTGTTTATTGTTTTTCATTGACAGGTTTGATACGAAGCCATGTACATACGTGTATCGGCGATCAAGAGGAATCCTATGAGCTTGTTTCTGGAGGGCATAGAGTCTGTCAAGGTCCAGGATAAAGTGCATGCATTGGCTTGTTACGGTAGCTGGTTTTATACATTTTTTCATCTTGGCCTATGAGCCATCAGTCATGAAATTTCTTGAGTTTTGCCAACTCGGGAATTCTTCAGGTGAAGATGCATGTCCTGTTGATATAAATCTGTTATCAAGCTTCTCAAACAAGTTGAAGAAGAAAGTGCCCTCCAAACAAGGGAAGAACTGATTCCGGCTGAAATTCATGGAACAGCTGTTTCTAAAGTCAACACAGGCATCTCTTTAGGTTAAAATTGTTACAAGTTGTAAAGATTGTAAAAGTATGTATTGAATAAATTGTGATTTTTTTTTAAAAGAGATTTGAGAAAGAAAGTTTAAAGTCACATTCAGAGCACAAGAAGATGGAGTTGGCTCACATACTTGATGAAGCATATTCTATGGAAGCTTAAAAGTCCCACCGAGATGTTGAGATAATTATCTTGGGAAGTCGACATCAATGAATAGCAAAGATCAGATGACGAGATCCTGGATCTCATCATGTCCACATCTTTCAGAAGAGATGATCAGATGACAAGATCTCGGATCTCGTCACGGTCGACATCTTGTAAGAAGAGAATCAGATGACAAGATCCCGGAATTCGCCATGTCAACATCTTGTAAAGAGGATGATCAGATGACAAGATCTTTTATCTCGTCATGTCTACATCCAGTGGAAGAGATGATTAGATGTCATGATCTCGTAACTCATCATGTCTACATCTTTTAGAAGAATGATCAGATGACATGATCATGAATTCGAAGATCTTGTCATCTGATCATCTCTTCTACAAGATGTCGACATGACGAGAATCCGGCATCTTGTCATCTGATCATCTCTTCTCTACAAGATGTCAACATGACGAGATCCGGGATCTGTCATCTGATCATCTCTTCTACAAGATGTCGAATGACGAGATTCCCGGGAAAATCCTTTTGTCCTTCTTGAAAATATTTTCTTCTCAAGGATGTTCGATTTAATGAAATGCGAGAAAAATCCGGCGATCTTTTTGGTCCATCTTTGATCATCTTCTTCTAAAGAATGTCGATCGAGCAATGAAATGAGTAATCCCGGGCAATCTCGTCATTCTGATGTCTTCTTTTTTGCTCTATCAATGATTTGGTTTCGATCTTCCCCAAAAGATAATTATCTCATGACATCTCGGTGGCAACTTGTTGGGAAAGCTTCCATATATATTTCCACACTTCCCATTTAATCACAGGAAAATTTTGAATATCTCAAGAAGCCTCCATTCCTGAGAAAACATAGTGGCAAGGGTCTTGTTAATTTTCGTTTTATCATTGTGGGGAAACTTTCTGTACACATAATCAATGTTGACTATCAAATCTCCTGTACAGAGAATCCTTGCACAATTGCTGAGGTTGGCCTGATGGACAGATTCCAAAGTGTAGCTTGCGAGCTTTTGAATATATTGTGAGGTAGCCTCAGCAACTGCATAAGGATTCTCTCATATCAACCTATTTCAAGAACTGCCTTGTTTATGTTAGTGCAACAGCTGAATGCAAAATTGTTTTTGAAAATATGCTTGTAATAAAAGAAAAGAAAAAATAGTATTGTGAACAAGCCAAACAAAAGGACAATATTTTAAACCTTGATTGGCCGTTAGTTTTGGTGTCGACGTAAATGTGTTTTCTATAAAGTGTAGTAGTTGTACATAACTGCCAACTATTCAGATTTTTGAGCTTTCAAACTAAAAATTCTGGATAGTTCAGATTTTTGAAAATCTTCATGATGGTTAATTCAATCTTAAAGTTCAAAGATTTTTTATATAAATTAATTGGAAAAAATCTCCATCTTTTCAATTTGATGATTTTAGACTATCAATGTTGGCAGTTATGGACTGGCATTGTGTATAGCTAAAATGTTTTGCTCTCTAAATGTGAAATTGTAAGTGGCAAGTGGGCTCTCACTTTCTTGAGTAAATCATGGAAAAATGTGAGAGCCCACTTCCAAGGAAGGAAGAACAAAAACAGTAAATACAGTTCCAAAAAGACTGAAACACTAAAGATGAATTTTCATTCTTTAATGGCTTTGGATCAGGGAAATTTATTTTCTTTTTATTTTTTTAAAGTTGTCCAACATTTTATTGTGTTTTTGAAATAAATCAGTATGCTAGGCAGGTACTTCGTTTCTTTGTTTGCTTGTTGTTGTTGTTTTTTATTATTATTATTATTATTATTATTATTATTAATTAAGTGTCCTGATGCGATTGATTTGATTATTAATTGGTAAGGTTTTGGGTGAAGGAATGGGTGAGGAGGGGGGGGGGGGGGTTGTTTCATCAAGTTGGCCGCAAAGTTATGCTTCCCATTACAAACAACTGGTCATTAATTATTGTGCTTGTGATTAGTATAGCACCAAGAACATGTTCCAGATGTTATTTGTAACTCTACGAAAAACTAAGTGGAAACACCCCTCTAAATAGGGTCAGCCCAGTGTTTTCATCATCAAACTTTTAGTTCTTACTGCTTTTCCATTTTTCATTGCATTATTGTCATTTTCTCATCTAATTATAAATAAATTTTTTTCTAACTATCATAAAGTACTCTTCAACTAACATTCAAAGCATAGATTTATTGATTCATTTTGGGGAATAGACATTTCCTCGGTGTGAAAGATGTGAATGTGTGCTGAATGAGAATGGTAGATAGAGTGAAGTTTAAAAAAAGAAGGTGTGAACAACATGAGAAAAAAATAAAGTAGAAACCTTTTCCTAACAAAGTCCTTAGAACAAGATTATTTGCTTATTATATCAGGTCTTGGGATATTAGTCAAAGAGCAAATCGAAACGAAGCATGTTTCTATTTTGACCAGAGGAAAAGTTTACTAGTTTATTTACATCCAAACTCTTTATATCGAGTTGCGACTGTAGGCCTATGAAGTTCAAATTAGGGGGAGGACACACATGGCCATGATATATTTCGTTCCTCTTCTAATGAATATAGGTGCATTTACTTTGGTGATGACAAAAATCTGATTAATTTTTCAGTAATTAGTATCTAAGAAGTACATAATATATAAATATATATAAACATGATGAGATCCGGGATCTCGTCATCTGATCTTTTGCTATCATGATGTCGACTTCCCAAGATAATTATCTCAACATCTCGGTGGCACTTTGAAGCTTCCATAATATTCACACTTCATTTAATCACAGGAAAATTTGAATATCTCAAGAGCTCCATTCCTGAGAAAACATAGTGCAAGGTCTTGTATTTTCTTTATATGTGGGAACTTCTGTACACATAATCAATGTTGACTATCAAATCTCCTGTACAGAGAATCCTTGCACAATTGCTGAGGTTGGCCTGATGGACAGATGCCAAAGTGTAGCTTGCGAGCTTTTGAATATATTGTGAGGTAGCCTCAGCAACTGCATAAGGATTCTCTCATATCAACCTGTTTCAAGAACTGCCTTGTTTATGTTATTGCAACAGTTTATTTACATCCAAACTCTTTATATCGAGTTGCGACTGTAGGCCTATGAAGTTCAAATATATAAATAGATAAATAAATAAAAATTGATCTACACCTGATGGAAACGAAAATTGAAATTGAAGGAAAATTAGGACTATAATAATAAAAACATCTCATTACAAAAACACCATCTGATTAGAAAGAGAGAGAGAGAAAGAGAGAGAGAGAGAGAAAGCATGAACAGGACTTTTACAAGAGCCGAGAAAAGCGATGCATTCTGTTACATTGCTCTTGGAATTATTTTTGTATAAACCAAGTTACTTAATTGACTGAAATTAGTCAATCCTGGATTAAATAATTCAGCATATCTAAAAAAAAATGCAGCTTTCCCATGATTCGGTTTAAACATTTGTCCCTGTAATATTTGCCTAAATATCAAAACAAAAGTTAGGCCCTCAAAAATACGGAAAACATTGTGATATGTTTATAAAATCATCATAATGCATTTCTGTAAATTTTGGAAAATTTGATAATGTATTGAATTTATAATTAATCAATTAATTAGAGAATGATTTTGATGAAATTTGTATAAAATGACGAATATAGCGAAATTTCTTGATAATAAATTAATCATATCTTCCTAAATAAGTAGGATTAGATCAGCGGACTGCACTAGTTGTCTCATTTTATTATATTTTTATGTATTTAAAGTCATTTCCCTTCATGTTTTCATTTGAAATATGAAATATTAGCAAAGAAAAGTGTTTTTTTTTTTTTTACCGCCCAAGAATATTTTCAAAAAATCTTTATCGTAGAGGGCGTTTTAAGGGGAAAATGTATTCAAAGGGTATCTAAAAATCATTGTGAGGGTTCAAATTATTTTCATGTATTTTAGAAAGGATAATGCAGTATAAAGGTTCACTGTTCATGATTGCTCTTCAAATAATATCCTCATGTCAAAATAAAACCACAAATAGCTGAAATGTTTGCCGAGCATTGTGTGTATAATCCCAACCGATACGGTACGCGGCTATACCGCCTCGGCAGGCCTGTCGGGTGTGATGTGGGCTACTCTAGCTCGCAGCAAAATCGAGCCAATCTCCTATCAATTTGGCGATTTCACTACGTTATAGCACACAACATTTGAGTATAACTGCAGAATAGCCTACATGTTTAAATCCCGAAAATATATTGAAATATATATATTAAAAAGCCCGTAGACCGTAGGTCCGTTGGACCGTAGGTCCGTTGGACCAGAAATTGAAAATAGAACTCCGTACGCGTAGTCCGTAGGTCGATCCGTTGGACAGCACATAAAGCCCGGTGTCCGTTGGCTCGTTGGTTACATGGAGGTTGGTAATCCGTAGCGCTAGCTAGCTCCATTGGACAGGAAAATTATATTGAAATATACAGTCTGTGTAAAAAAAAATGGTACAGTCGAAAAAAAAACATTTAGGTGTCACAGTTTCAAATAATGTGTGTATGTGTTACCAAAATAAAGCCAAATAATTTTCCTTGCTGGTGCGCTTTGTTCTGTATAATTTGCTTTCGTAAAACAAAAGTTATGCTAAATTTTGTGCGACGAGGAACAAATCGAAATTGAGCACTTCAAGACCATTATGCGAAACCTATACACAAAGGCATGGGACGGCGTGCGAAAAATAGATTTTTCTTGATTGTAGAAAACCAGTCATATTTCAAAAATTAGAACACCAAATGTCATGAACAAAATTGCAGGTGAAAGCCTGATCTTCCTGCTTTTTGAAAATACCAAACAGTAGAAGGCTGTGAATAATCGTCATACTATAAAAAAATGTTTTCCACTTGTACCATTTTATTTATCTATTTATTTATCTATTACACAGACTGTATATATAATAAAAGGGCTAAATGGTGTACCCCGCTCTACATGCTCTATATTTTGTTGAATTGCTTTGTGCATTTTGAGGAATATTAGCCTATATAGAAGGATTTTTCAATCGCCTGACTTCAGCTCGGGGAAATCATATAGGTGATTTTATCCACCTCTATTTGGGGAAAATCTATCGATTGAATGTTGTCAGATAGATGTGTACAATAAGCCTACTGCCTTCAAAGTTTAAAAGGCTTGAGAACAAAACAAAAAGAAGACCAGATTATTTTTTTTTCCATTATTCCGATAGCTACTTTTAATTCTCTCTCGCTCTCTCTCTCTTTCTCTCTCTCTCTCTCAGTTCTCTCTCTCTCTAACGATACCACATCAAATGAAACCATAACTTCATGCTCAAGTATGGTTTCGCAGCGCAGGAAATCAACGAATGACGCGGAGTTGCGCACGGCATGTTCGGAGGTACCGACTAAAGGCGCAAGAATATCGGCGAGAAATTTCGAAGTACTATAGGCAAAAGAACCAATACACGAAACAATAGGTCGCAACGGAGTGTCAGGCTTGTGGATCTTAGGGAGTCCATAGATCCTAGGCGGCTGCTTCTGTGACGGTCTCAAACGGCGGTAAACGGAATCGTCTATGTCACCACTCTTTTGAAAGTCGCGAAGAATGGCGGTGAGCTTACGACAAAGGCGCTCGGTGGGATCCTTCTTAATAGCGCGATACGGGCCGGACTCAATCAAATCGGACATCTTGGCGCGGTAGACATCGGCATCCAGGATAACATAAGATCCGGTTTCCGCGGTCATTGCTAACCTTTTCATGGAATCGTTTGAGGAACGTGCGCTGAAGATCTGCCCACCCGGTTGCCGCGCCCCTAGGTTTGGAAGCGCTACGTCGATGATACTTTTATCATCACCGCCAGATCATCCACCAATGATCTACTTGCGCACATGAACGCACAGCAGCCCTCTATCCGTTTCACCATGGAGATTGAAAGTGACGAGCGCATCGCCTTTTTGACACCATGGTACACCGCGACACCGAAGGTCACTTGACCACTACCGTATATAGGAACCCACGCACACCGATCAATATTTGGCCTATGATTCGCACCATCCAAATCCGTCAAGCGCGGGGTTGTGAGTGTCTCTATGAGAGAGCTTCGCGCATTGTATCCAAGCCCCAATGCACTGCTATGGAGAAGCGACACATCTCCTCAGCGCTCATTGCCAATGGCTATCCCGAGTCGTTTGTGAATCGCGCCTCTAGGAAGAAACGCGCAACTTCCGAGGAACCCACCAGATTTAATTCCACCGTAGTTCTTCCGTATGTCGACAGCATTGCTCATTTGCTCCGCCGACGCTTAGCGAAGCATGATATTCGCGTCGTTTTCAAATCCGATAGTACTATTCGCAACCAATTAGTCCACCCGAAGGACCCCGTTCTCCCCGACAGACGCGACGGAGTGGTCTAAAGATCCCATGTTCAACCTGCGACAAGGTTTACATTGGCGAGACTGGCAGACCCGTCGGGGAACGCATGAAGGAACATCACCGGGATGTTCGCCTGAGACGCACTGAGAGCTCGGCCGTTGCCGAACATGCTTGGACCGCCGAGCACCATCCCGGCTGGGATAAGATCAGTTGTGTTGCACAGGACAAGCATTGGTACACGCGCCGTATTAAAGAAGCCATTCAGATCCGTTTGCATTCGAATAATATCAATAGGGATAGCGGCATCGACATTCCCGACGAATGGTTGCCCATCATTCAACGCCACTCAGCGAACCGGTCCGAACCAGTTAGCAATAGCAATAGCGCGCCCCCAGCCCACCAGGCGGAAAACACTGCGCCCGAGGATTGGCCAGCGGCAACGACCAATCACAACGCGAGTACGGATAGCGCGCCCCCAGCCGGCACGGCGGGGAACAGCACCGCGCCCGGTGATTGGCCAGCGGAAACGAACAATCAGAATCCGAACAATAGCGCACGCCCGATCCTCCCGGGCACTTCTCGCGGCTACTTAAGGCGTCAGCAGCGCGGTCTTAGTTCATAGTTTGACAAAGTCAGCAGTTTATAGCGACCGAAACGTCACTACTTTCCGTTCTACGTTTGCACATCGTGAGACAACTGGTCAACTTTCTTCAATACCTTATTTATTGTTTACAGTTTAATGTCGGCTAAATGGGGACGGCCTTGTTATTTATTTGGGGATGGGCATTATCATGTACCTCTAAAGATAATGTAGGGCGGCAGCTTATATCGCTTTTCTTCCTCAAGTGGCTGGTGTGAGATAAATCCATTTTGGCATCTTTTCTTCTTGCGCATTGCAGAAGCATTATCCTGAAAAAAAATATTAAGAAAAACAAAGAAGAAACAAATAAATATAAAGTGATGCACCACCCCTCCTCTAATTTCCCCTAATTTCGTGAAGCTATATCAATGATTTTTAATACATGTTAAAGATAATCTTGAGTCGTCATGATGAGAACAATCCAAACATCAATTTGAATAGCAATTTTCATACACAATATATCTGAAATGATTTAACGTGAATGCTGATGCATGTAACCATACATTTAGATATATAATAATTGAAATTTGTTTATCTTTGAGACTCACTCGCACGGCCTAACATAAATTTTGTGTTATAATCTATCTTAACTTGTATGTCTATAATCTTGTTTGTTAATCAATTCATTATTCTTTGTATAACGTTAAATTGTTAAATTGTATATTTCTCAAGATGATTTTGATTTTTGTAATGTTTTTGTGTAGTTTTAAGAATGTTTTATACCTATGTAAATTCATTTTGTTTCAGCATATGGCTGCTATTTTAATAATTGCCAATAAAGACCATGATCTATCTATCTATCTTTCCATTCTAAAAAATCTCAGGCATAGTGAATGAATACATGCCAAAGGAATTTTCACCCCCAAAATACTTAAATGTTGAGAATTTCTTTTTATCCCCTTGAACCCCCCCCCCCCAAACAAAATGGTGAAAGCTTGTTTGATTTTTTTATTTATTTATTTTTTTTTTTTTTGGGGGGGGGGGCACCATTATGGAATGAGGCTCCCAAATTTGAAAGAAAAAAGGAAAATGCGACTGCTATTACAATATGCCTCCACCCTTAAAGGGATTAAGTAACTTCCAAAAACAAATGCAAAAGAGATCGAAATGAATAGAATTCTATCGCTCTGACCGTAAAAACAAACTACTGCAAGTTTCAGATCAAATGCAAGTCATTTACTATCTTAAAACAGTGAAATTTCAAACGCGGCCGAGGATACGGCTGCGCATGATTAATTCATACCGCTCCGTTGAAAGCTTAGCCGCCCGGTAGGCACGGCGACTTGACAACAGGAAATGCGGTGAAAACCACGTGCGTCTCGAGGCAGGTTAGAAAATTTGAGTATAAAATCTTAGATATCTCGAAAGTAGAGCAGGCAAGTAGACTGCAATTTTTAAGGAATACCAGACTGACCTATATGTTCATAATCATGATGGCAAAATGAGCTAAATCCAAATCCAAGTTTGCAATTTGAATATCATTGAATGATACTGCATCCCTTTAAAGAAAAAATAATAATTGTATACGTTGACCTGTGACCCTTAACCTTTGAGCTCAAATCAAATCTAATTGTTAAACCAATGATCATTGTAGAACATATACCTTTGTTACACAGCTTCATCTGTACGTTTGTGAATTCCAAGGTCCTGGAGCTAGCAGATAAATTGGTGGAAACAGTTTTCCTTTGAAGTCAATCTGATTATTAAAAAAGGAAAGGAAAAAAATATGATATAAAATAATCATTTCATGATTTTGGTCTTTAACCGAAGATGATGTACATTTAAAATTGATTGACTTTATTCTAAATTTTTGGCTACACTTATTTTAATAATGGTGTCTATGCACCTCACAAAAATTAAACCTTGTTTTTTTGTCTGAAGATTAAGCCAAAAATTGAATACTATAGTTCTTAACGTCATCAATCTTTGTTCAATATAACATTTGTAACATGCTCCTAAACTATTTTATGTGGCTGTTATATCGTATATATCCAGACACCAACCCGTTCAGATTCCTAATAACTCAGTAGGTTTCCCCCCCCCCCCCCCCCCCCCCGCCGCATTCCCTGAAGGAGAAGAAATACACAACAGACTCCAAGATTTACACACTGTAAAAATAGGATCAAAATAATCTACATATGTGTGTAGAATCTAAACACAACACAAAAAGAAAGTTCCCCCTATTTCAAATATCAATAATTTTTGAACCCGGAGGAATTTTAAAAATTTTATTATATGGCCATGTAAGGAATTTAATTAGCCACAATGGGAGCGAATTTTAGGAAAAATCATCAAGTCATGCTTCAGTGAGCAATGGGTGAATGCCAAAATGTCATTTTTTGAAGTTCGCAAGCCAAAAATGGCAACTTTTATTCAATGATAATGGACCCATTTTCAGATTTTAAACATTTTACACGTCAGGATGTATGCAAAACGTGCTTCCAAATAAACGGAAAAGAAATTTTCGTCAAATTTCACGGTTGCCATGGTATAATCGATCAAATATGATGGAATTCCTGTTGTGGAAGTGAATGCAACCAATTTCCATTCATTAACGGTTGAATGAACCCATCAAACAACCAAAAAATAGGCCATTTTAGAATTACGAAGAGTCATTGTAGTAAATTTACCCACGAGAAAGCATCTCAATAACATTTTTTGGCTTGTATTTATATTCCTTGGGCACGTGTCAATGATCCTATGCCATTTATTTACAAATTCATGCTTCAGTGATCACGTGAGACTGGAAAAGCCCTTTTGTCACGTACGGACTGAAATTCAAATTCTTACTTTGGTTGGATATAACAATTCTTTTTGGGGAGTACCTTTGATTTTATTTTCATGAAAATTCCGATGTTTCATGCCTCAGTAGGCACAAGATACAAGAAAATCATGAAAATGAGAAGAAAGTTTGGGGCTTCGTCATGGTTCAGTGAAAACTAATCAGACCATATTCCTCTGGTGATAGATACTACCCTTAAATTTGAAGTTTATATCTTAATTGGTTCCCGAGATATCGCGATGACAAACTCAATGGATTTTCACATCTTGCCTCTGCGACCTTTGACCTTTGACCTACATACTCCAAAATCTAATCAGATCATCTTGTTATTGCGGTACATACTATCCCAAAGTTAGAAGTTGATATCTCGAGTGGTTCTTGAGATATTGCGATAACGAACAAGCGGGACGTACGGACGGACATACAACCCGAAAACATGATGCCTCCGGCAGCACCTTCGGTGGCGGAGGCATAAAAAAAAATCATAGGACGCAAGTTTGCTTTCCTTTTACCTCTATGATCACACCATTATGGAAGGTTCTCTGTGATGATGCCTAAGGGAAGACCTGCAGAAACTTGCTTGGTTGTCATAATTGGCCAATGCAAAACATTCAGCTACACATACAGTGGACCTGCACAGGGAATAGTTTAAGACCACTTTTGATAATAATAATAATTCAAGAAATGTTATTCATGGTTGTACCATAGAACTTTACATAATTATACTATAAACAAATAAAGCAATTAACCTTTGGAAAAAAACCTTTGAAAAAAACAAACAAAACAATTTCTTCAAGGATATAATACATCATACAATCAGACACATACATGTGCATACAACACAAAACTAGAATTAGACATTAAAGGTAAAATAAAACGATTTTGAGCCCCCTGAATTTAATATCAAATTGGCGACCCTTAGTTTAAGATAATTATGGCTCACCTAAGCTTAATATCAATTTGGTGCACCCATGTTAACTTTGCACCCCTTTGTTTAAAGCTCAAAATGGCACCATCCTTTAGTTTAAAGGCAATTTGCACCCCCCCCCCC
>CALNVZ010003745.1:225215-247728 GCA_940671915.1 Paracentrotus lividus | reverse complement strand
TAATTTAGATCGAATTGGCGCCCCTAATGGTCCCCTCAGCAGAGTCACCGGAATTTCCACGGAAGTGAAACATGTGAAACGTAAACAAAAGACGGACAGAAACCACCGAACAAAAAATGAACACAAACTGTAATCAAAGTTTGGAAACAATCTTTGGTTAATTCATGCCTATGGATTTATGTCATATTATAAGTCTAAATGTGCGAGGTCTAAGAAATAAAGAGAAGAGAAACCAAATATTTTGTGGGCAAAACAACAGAAAGTCGATATTTTGTTTCTTCAAGAAACGTACTGGTCACCAGATATTGAACAATTATCAGAGGGGAATGGCATGGACACTGTTTTTTTGAACATGGAAGCAATCACTCACGAGGGGTTTCTATTTTATTTAATAACAATTTATGTGTTCAGAATGTAGAGTTTAAAAGTAAAATCACTGGACGTTTGTTGATTCAAAGCCAAAATAAACGACATTGATATGGTTTTAGCTAATGTTTACGCTCCAACAGAAAAAACAAAATAAAGAATTATTTTTCGTAATTTAGATTCTGAACTAACTAGGCATTTTGATGCCTCGAACGGATGTGAATTAATTATAGGAGGTGATTGAATTGTGTTTTAAATAGTAAAAAAGATGTATATGGTAAGAAAACTCAATACTACAAAATGCCGCAAAATCTTAAAAAAAATAATTAAAAGACTTTTTCTATCAGATATTTGGAGGGAATGCATCCTGAATGCAAGCAATTTACATGGAGGAATATTTCCCTTAAAAGGGCTTCGAGATTGGATTTTTGGCTTGTAACAAAAAATATTAAAACTAAGACTGTGTACACTGACATTCGACCGGCAATCAGAGTAGATCACAATGCCATATCAATTAAAGTGTGTACAAAACATAAAAAGAAAGGCCCGGGATATTGGAAAATGAACACTGAAATTCTTAAAGATGATGAATATTAAAAAAAAGATTGGTCAAATTATTCAATATTTTTATGAAAAGCCCATACCGAAAATTGTGAAATGGGAGCTGTTTAAAATTAACGTTAGAGAATTTACACAAAAATTTTGTCGAAGTAAAGCTAAAGAAAGAAAAAATTCTAAATTGATTTTAGAGCAGAAATTATATGAGCTTGAAAGGAAAATTGATGTTGATTTTGACAATGAACAAATACATATAGAATATACTGATGTAAAAGATAAACTAGAGAAATAGTATAACATGAATCAACAGGTGCTGGTATTAGAGCACGTATACGATGGATGGAAGAAGGAGAACGGAGTACAAATATTTTTCTGGGATTAGAAAAGAATAATGCAAAAAAGAAAGAAATTACACAATTAAAACGTGAACATGATGATCGTGTAATAGATAAAAATGAAGACATACTGGAAGAGGTAGTAAACTTTTATTCAATTTTGTATAAAAAAAACAGCATGATGCTAATGAAACCGATAAAATGAAAAAATATGTGTCATCACAATGTATAAATCAATTAACACACGATAAAAAACAAATGTGTGAAGGTTTAATAACGCAGGATGAATGTAAGCGTGCCGTTTTCGCCATGCAAAAAAAATAAATCTCCAGGATCTGATGGGATATCGATTTAATTTTATCAGTCATTCTGGCCACAAATAAAGGGCCTTCTTGTAGAAAGCCTAAATGAATGTTATTTGTCTGGCATGATGTCTAATACACAAAGAAAAGGCATCATTACTTTGTTATTCAAAAAAGGTGATTGTAAAGAGCTTTAAAAATTGGAGGCCTATCACGTTGCTTAATTGTGACTACAAAATAATAGCAGCTGTTTTAGCTGCTCGAGTTCACAAAGTTATGGGTGATATTGTTCATGAAAATCAGACAGGGTATATTAAAGGTCGACTAGCAGCATGTAATGTAAGTTAACAAAGATGTCATTGAATATTTAAAGAAGCATGATAAAAATGGAGCAATTATGTTAGTAGATTTTACAAAAGCGTTTGATGTTTAGATACTGATTTTCTTAAGCTTATGTCTGAAAAGGTTTTAATTTTGGTGAAATCATTTTGTAAATGGATATCAGTTCTTTATAAGGATATTTCAAGTTCTGTTCTTGTAAACGGCTGGATTTCACGAAACTTTAATGTCGAAAGAGGCATTAGGCAAGGCTGCCCATTGTCATCTTTTATTATGTCATCTATCGGCAGAATTTCTGGCAAAACCAGTGTTCGTAAAAAACAATAATGTCAAACCAATAGAAATACCACGTTACAATCTGAACTTAAGCTTCTGCAATACGCGGACGACACTCTTTCTTTATTCAGGACGAAGACTCACTCAAAGAAATTTTACGAGAATTACATTTATTTGGCAATTTGGCAGGTCCTAAGATTAACAAAGATAAAACAGCTATGATATGTCTGGGAGACAATAATAATTCTTAGACATATCAAATATGATCTAAAGTGGGCTGATAAACCAATGAAATATTTAGGTCATTACATTTTCAAATAATGACGAAGCTCTAATTTTGGAATGGAACAAAAATTAGTCAATAAAAAAAAAATTCTAGATAGCTGGGCAAAACGAAATTTAACTATTTTGAAAGGTAACAATTCTAAAGTTTAGCTTTGAGTCAAATTATTCATTTAAGCAATTGTTGATTCAATTCCCACAAATGTCCTTAATACTTTGAATAATATGGTTTTTAAATTTATATGGAATAAAAAAAGTAGAAAAAATTAAAAGAGTCACTCTCAACAGAAAATTACTCAAATGGTGGAG
The DNA here is from genome assembly GCA_940671915.1 of Paracentrotus lividus. Classification (NCBI taxonomy): domain Eukaryota; kingdom Metazoa; phylum Echinodermata; class Echinoidea; order Camarodonta; family Echinidae; genus Paracentrotus; species Paracentrotus lividus. The sequence continues at coordinate 244,961 of CALNVZ010003745.1, read as the reverse complement.
TGCGAATGGTTGACATACATTACCAAATGTTAAGCTTCCGCCTGAAATGGTTAGGAAAGTTTCTGAACGATAAACAAGAAACTTGGAAAAAAATGTGTTCGTATTGGTTGACACTCTTAGAGGTATCAATTTACTGTTTGAATTGTAATTACGACATAAGTAATTAAACATTGTTAAACACAAAGAAAATTCCAACTTTTTATAAAGAAATATTACATGCTTGGATACTTATACGAGATTTTACTCATTTGAAAATACATCAATATTATACGATTGTGATTCTAGTGTTATACGATATCAAATTATTGGCATAATAAGTTTATTTGTCTATAATTCAGTCTGTGTTCTTTAAAGACTGGTATGAGAGTGGGTATAATTTTTGTAAAAGATCTCGTTGGAATAACGGTTTTCCAGTAGATAGAAAATATAATGTCAAAAATAATCAATAGAAGAAATAAATATATTGTAATGTTTGATTATGCGAAAACTTAAAAAAACAATACCTTTAGTATTGGGTCCAAAAGATAAAACAAGATGCTGTTGCAAAATACGATACAACAAGAAAGAACTCGATGTTCAATTTTGTGTATTAGAAACAATTGAAAAATATCAGTGATATAAAAGCAATGTGTTTTATAGTTTGTTTCCCTCAAGAAACACTTTAACGAATAAATGTTGTTTATATGGGGAAATAAATTTAATATTGATATAACATGGTTAAATGTTTTCAATTTAAACCTCATCCATGTCAAAGAATATAAACTACGAGAGTTTAACCTTAAACTATTGTACAATCTTATACCAAGTAAAAAGTAATCTTTTTAAATGGGTATAAGAGAAGACGATTTATGTTCAAAATGTTTAGTGAAAGAAGACATTGTCCACGCTTTTATTGAATGTGAATTAAACAAACAATACCTAAAACATATAGAAACATATTACAGAGAGTCTTCAAGTTTAAAACAAAAAATTAGTAGTCTACATCTTTTAAAAATTGAATGCAACTGCCAAATCGTTTTATTTATGACTTAGCCTTTAGTATATATAAAGGTTATCTTGGAAAGAAATAAATCGGGGAAAGAAAATAGAAAAGTGTTTTTAAAACATGTGTTAGAAAAGAAATTGAAAAAGAATAGAAATACAAGGTTATGAACAGGAAAGAATAAGAACAAGAGAAGATTTGAATTACCGAAAAGAATATTAGATTTTCTGTGAATATTTGATGTAATATGAATGTTGTACGAGTATGAAATAAATCCTCTGTTATAGAGGCAAAAAAAAAAAAAAAAAATGGTCCCCTTAGGTTTCAGTTGAGTATGGCACCCCTAGTTTAAGTACATTTGGCGCCCCCAATTCAAATGGCCCAATTCAAGTTCAACATAGGGGTGCAAAGTTGAACCGAAACTTAGGGGGTGGGTGCGAAATTGATCTTAAGCAGGGTGGTATAATTATTTTTCACTAATGCACCCCTATGTTCACCAAATTGGTGCCCGTAAGTCAAGGTGATTTGGTGCCCCTAAATATGGGCATGGTGCCCCTATAGTTTATGTCGATTTGGCGCCCCTCAGTTTGAAACAACATGGCACCTCCTTTTCTTCAGGTCGATTTGGCACCCCATAAGTCTGTAGTCAATTTTAGCGCCCCCTTAGTTTAATTTGGTGCCCTCTAAATTTAAGATCGAATCAGCACCATATGGTGCCTTTAAGTTTAAGGTAAATTCGCCGCTCCCTTTCTTATGTCCCCCCCACCCCCACTTTACCTTCCACTTCAGCTTTTTACCTTTTTCCCCTCCCCCTTTCCCTCCTTCTTTCATTTTTGTCCTCTTATTTCTTTCTTTCTTTTTTTTTTTTCATTTGCTCCCTGTCCCCATCTTTATTTATTTTTATTGAAAAGTAAAAAATAAATAATACAAGCCCATCATATGCCACGTTCCCCACCCTCTCCCCACAGCTTTCCTTGTGCGCCGGACTTGGGCCCCCGCAACCATGGCCCGGCCAGAATACATGCATATGTACACGGTAGCTCTGTTCAGTGACATTTCTTTTAAAAGTCAATGTAAAAACATAATATAATATAGTTCAATGACCATGTTTTTTGTGTTTTTTTTTGCGATGACAAGAAATGCACTCATTTTTTTTCCTAATAGTTATATTATTGTTAGGCCTAAAATTTCATAAAGCTTCAAATGACGTACTTAGGATTAATCTATTGTGCTTCAAAAATCATATTTTCTTTTGTTTGTTTGTTTTTGCTCTCAGTCCTGTGATGCATTTTATATCAATAATAAACTATAATAACAGCATTGTCAATAAGTCTGTTACATTTCATTTACTTTACCTCCTCCTCTTTCTTGCCGTGTTTATTTTGTGTTCTTTTGTTGTTGTTGTTTTTGTAGTAGTTTTGTTTGTTTTTTTGTTTTGTTTTTGTTTTTGTTTTTGTTTTTTGGGGGCGGGGCTGGAAGTGCGTATACAGAATACTTCCCAGTTGGTGTTAACTCCTCTCAGTATTTTTTTATCTATCCGACATTTTTCATTTTTTGGTAACGACAATAGAGCAGCAGAATCTCGCATGGTAATAAATGTCTCCTTTAATTTGGTGACGCATCTGCAGTATATGAACTAGAAATGCTATGAATTATGAATTACATATCAACCTGAAGAGCCAAAAATCATGACAAATAATTTATTTCTTCCACTGTACATTAAACGGTGCTTGATTTCGAACAGTTTAAATTGAAAATAATAATTGAAATCCTGAAATTGGCAATGCGAAGAAAAATGAATAATCACTATTTGTACACGCAACTTGGCAAATTTTTCGATGCAATTTGCATTTCTCTTTTATAAGTTTTATTAACTATAAATATTTAATCTTTTTAAAGGTTGCAGGAGTGAAATAAAGATATGATTTTTGCCAATTGGAAATCTCTGTTCATTAGCCTATGGGTTAAGGTAATCAAAATAGAAATGTGAAAATGTCTTAATATTCAAGTATAGACGACTTTGGTTTGGGGTGATGTTTTGTCATGGTTGCAGCCATTGCTGGGGCTTCCAATGTAATACGCATGCTTCCTTGTGTGCGGGTGTATGAACGTAACAACAAACACGCAGACATACATGTATTTATTTTATTTATTTATTCAGTAATATCTATCCAAGGGTGGCCTCATCAGTGATCACAGCGACTGTTTTACAAGAGGGCCCTGCATTAAAATACACAATTTAACAAAATTCATACATAATTCATAACAAAACATCTTTCAATCAAATATTAACAAAGAGGAAAAAAATTGGATAACTGTCACAAAAATCTAAATTAATTATCAATCATAAACATCAGTTCAATTAATCTTACAAGGTTAATACACAGAAGTTGTTCAATTACAATTGCAAATAGTACCGAGCCGTGGTTATTTTCAAAAAATTCAGATTATGATCAAAATGTATGTTTGTACGAAAATTTGGGTTATTAAAATAGATACTCTTAATATTGTGTGAGGTTTGATAAAGTTACAAATTATTAATTATGTGAGGAATACTATCAAACATCTTACATATCCGTTTAATACAGAGAGTCCGTAACAAAATGATTAACCACTGGTAGTAGGCTTAATTAATACAAAAAATATTGGAAAAATTTTGTCAATTAACTTGGAAAGAAAATAGGGGAAGATAGAAGTTACAATAAAAAGATCATCAAATTAATGACAAGTACTGACGAGCAAAGGCTTGTTTTGTTGCCGTACTCTTAATATGGTTTGGCAGCTGGTTCCATAATATTGCACCTTCATTGAGAAAAATCTTTTCCTCTGCCCGAGACCTTACAAGAGGAACACATAAACCAAAATTACTTGCGTCCCTAGTGTTACTGCCTGTGGAGAGTATCACTTCTCACAAAGAGATTCCTAATATATTCTTGGAGCCTCCACCGTGGAGGGCAGAGTGGATCATTATGCATTTATGGAAAGCCATCTCTTTCGTATTGTTGTCCATTTCAATTTCGAGAGAACATAGCTTGTAGGAGTCTGTGATGTGTTTAAGAACTAGTCTTGCCATTTCGTTTGTGCTTGTTTTATGATAATATCCTAAATATAATATCCTTGATTGATTGGGAGCAATTTGTCCATACATATGTAGGGGCACATGGCGCATGCGTAGTACACTTGGTAACCCCCAGCTACAGTATATGGCGGACAGAAAGAGAGGGCTCACTTCAATATGAATGCTGCCCAAATTTGTCTATATCTATTGTTTTGGAGCCATTTATAAAGAGTAAACAAAGAGAAAGAGTAACATTCAATTTTATTTTAGAAGGGGTTCACTCGCCCCGATAAATTATGCGATCAATTATTTGTAATTAGAGATTCTGGGAGCTGAAACTATTGTCCTACCTACAACTGAATTATAGAGCACAACAATTGGTTATTGGATCCAGGCGAGCTGGTTTAAAAGGAATTCACCTGTAGGCATCCCCCCCCCTATTTTAGTGGCTGATCAAGTTTTAAATGAAATGGCAAAATTGGAATTACAGATTTTGGTCACCATAAAATTATTCCTGTTTATATCTTTTTCTTCTCAATGTCATGCTGGCACGACGCGGGTGCGATAAGGGACCCTGACGGGGCGGGGTGTAGGCGTTAAAGCTTGTATCAGCCATATGGATAAGATTTATATTAATCGGGTTTGGTCCTCCAGTACTCGACCTTTTATTTATCCCTTTTTTTTATTACCGGGGGGGGGGGTGCATGCCCAGAGCCTCCTGGAAACTGCCTGCCCCACGATAATGGTTATTGAAGCAAATGGCCATTGGACCATTGGCCCAATGTCAATTTGGAGAAGTGGATATCGGACAAATGTCAATTGGACCAAGTGGTATTGTACCAAATGGAAATTAGACCAACTGGAATGAAGTTAGACGAACTGATCATTTCGATGAAATGACTATTGCATTGAAGTGACTTTGGCCCAACTGGCTGGGGGGGGGGGGGCGCCGCCAAAATTTTCTGATTTTAACATGTAAGACAATTGAGCGGTTTTCACATCTATGGGGGGGCTTCGTCCCTTCACCCCCGCCTGGATCGCCACTGTAGAGGAACCCAGGGGGGGGGGGGGCACTCACCACATGATGTGCTACGCATGCGTGTCCCAAAAGCATCGAAAAGGGTCTGTTTAAGCCTTTTCCTTAAAATAGGGATGTTTTTCAATTTCAATCGCCATTTTTCATAAAAAGGGTGTTTTCAGCGGAAATCATTATTTTGGGGTCACAATTTCACATCGTTTACGCCATTTAGGGTATAGTTTTTCCAGTCAGATTTTAAACATGTTACAGACAATGAGCGGTTTTTCATCTCTCTCAAAGAAATATTACATGCTTGGATACTTATACGAGATTTTACTCATTTGAAATACATCAATATTATAGATTGTGATTCTAGTGTTATACGATATCAAATTATTTGGCATAATAAGTTTATTTTGTCTAATAATCAGTCTGTGTTCTTTAAAGACTGGTATGAGAGTGGTATAATTTTTGTAAAAGATCTCGTTGGAATTAACGGTTTCCAGTCGATAGAAAATATAATGTCAAAAATAATCAATAGAAGAAATAAATATATTGTAATGTTTGATTATGCGAAACTTAAAAAAGCAATACCTTTAGTATGGGTCCAAAAGATAAAACAAGATGCGTTGCCAATACGATACACAAGAAAGACTCGATGTTCCAATTTGGTGTATTAGAAACAATTGAAAAATATCAGTGATATAAAGCAATGTGTTTTATAGTTTGTTTCCCTCAAGAAACACTTTAACGAATAAATGTTGTTTATATTGGGGAAATAAAATTTAATATTGATATAACATGGTTAAATGTTTTCAATTTAAAGCTCATCCATGTCAAAAGAATATAAACTACGAGAGTTTAACCTTAAACTATTGTACAATCTTATACAAGTAAAAAGTAATCTTTTTAAATGGGGTATAAGAGAAGACGATTTATGTTCAAAATGTTTAGTGAAAGAAAGACATTGTCCACGCTTTTATTGAATGTGAATTAAACAAACAATACCTAAAACATATAGAAAACATATTACAGAGAGTCTTCAAGTTTAAAAAAAAAATTAGTAGTCTACATCTTTTAAAAATTGAATGCAACTCGCCAAATCGTTTTATTTATGACTTTAGCCTTTAGTATATATAAGGTTATCTTGGAAAGAAATAAATCGGGGAAAGAAAATAGAAAAGTTGTTTTAAAACATGTGTTAGAAAGAAATTAGAAAAAGAATAGAAATACAAGGTTATGAACAGGAAAGAATAAGAACCAAGAGAAGATTTGAATTATACCGAAAAGAATATTAGATTTTCTGTGAATATTTGATGTAATATGAATGTTGTACGAGTTGAAATAAATCCTCTGTTATAGAGGCAAAAAAAAAAAAAAAAATGGTCCCCTTAGGTTTCAGTTGAGTATGGCACCCCTAAGTTAAGGTACATTTGGCGCCCCCAATTCAAATGGCCCAATTCAAGTTCAACATAGGGGTGCAAAGTTGAACCGAAACTTAGGGGTTGGGTGCGAAATTGATCTTAAGCAGGGTGGTATAATTATTTTTCACTAATGCACCCCTATGTTCAACTCAAATTGGTGCCCGTAAGTCAAGGTGAATTTGGTGCCCCTAAATATGGCATTGGTGCCCCTAGTTTATGTCGATTTGGCGCCCCTCAGTTTGAGAACAACATGGCACCTCCTTTCTCAGGTCGATTTGGCACCCCATAAGTCTGTAGTCAATTTAGCGCCCCCTTAGTTTATTTGGTGCCCTCTAAATTTAAGATCGAATCAGCACCCATATGGTGCCTTTAAGTTTAAGGTAAATTCGCCGCCCCCTTTTCTATTCCTCCCCCACCCCACTTTACCTTCCACTTCAGCTTTTTACCCCTTTTTCCCCTCCCCTTTCCCTCCTCTTTCATTTTGTCCTCTTATTTTTTCTTTCTTTTTTTTTTTTTCATTTGCTCCCTTGTCCCCATCTTTTTATTTATTTTTATTGAAAAGGCAAGTAAAAATAAATAATACAGCCCATCATTGCCACGTTTTTCCCCACCCACTCCCCTTTCAGCTTTCCTTGTGCGCCGACTTGGGGCCCCGCAACCATGGGCCCGGCCAGAATACATGCATGTACACGGTAGCCTGTTCAGTGACATTTCTTTTAAAAGTCAATTAAAAACATAATATAATATAGTTCAATGCCATGTTTTTTTGTGTTTTTTTGCGATGACAGAAATGCATTCATTTTTTTTTTCTTAATAGTTATAATTATTGTTAGGCCTAAATTTCATAAAGCTTCAAATGACGTACTTAGGATTAATCTATTGTGCTTCAAAAATCATATTTTTCTTTTGTTTGTTTGTTTTTGCTCTCAGTCTGTATGCATTTATATCAATAATAAACTATTAATAACAGCATTGTCAATAAGTCTGTTACATTCATTTACTTTTACCTCTCTTCTTTTTTCTTTCCTTCTTGCCGTTTATTTTTGTTTCTTTTGTTGTTGTTGTTGTTGTAGTAGTTTTGTTTTGTTTTGTTTTGTTTTGTTTTGTTTTGTTTTTGTTTTTGTTTTTGTTTTTTGGGGGGCGGGGGCTGGAGTGCGTATACAGACATACTTCCCAGTTGGTGTTAACTCCTCCAGTATTTTTTTTATCTATCCGATCATTTTCATTTTTGGTACGACAATAGAGCAGCAGAATCTCGCATGGTAATAAATGTCTCCTTTAATTTGGTGACGCATCTGCAGTATCTATGAAACTAGAATGCTATGAATTATGAATTACATATCAACTGAAAGAGCCAAAAATCACTGACCTAAAATAATTTATTTCTTCCACTGTACATTAAACGGTGCTTGATTTCGAACAGTTTAAATGAAAATAATAATTGAAATCCTGAAATTGGCAATGCGAAGAAAAATGAATAATCACTATTTGTACACGCAACTTGGCAAATTTTTCGATGCAATTTGCATTTCTCTTTTAAAGTGTTATTAACTATAAATTTAATCTTTTTAAAGGTTGCAGGAGTGAAATAAAGATATGATTTTTGCCAATTGGGAAATCTCTGTCATCTAGGCCTATGGGTTAAGGTAATCAAAATAGAAATGTGAAAATGTCTTAATATTCAAGTATAGACGACTTTGGTTTGGGTGATGTTTTGTCATGGTTGCAGCCATTGCTGGGGCTTCCAATGTAATACGCATGCTCCTTGTGTGCGGGTGTATGCGTAACAACAAACACGCAGACATACATGTATTTATTTTATTTATTTATTCAGTAATATTTATCCAGGGTGGCCTCATCAGTGATCACAGCACTGTTTTACAAGAGGGCCCTGCATTAAAATACACAATTTAACAAAATCATACATAATTCATAACAAAACATCTTTCAATCAAATATTAACAAAGAGGAAAAAAATGATAACTGTCACAACAAATCTAAATTATAATCATATCATAAAAACATCAGTTCAATTAATTCTTACAAGGTTAATACACAGAAGTTGTTTCAATTACAATTGCAAATAGTACCGCCGTGGTTATTTTCAAAAATTCAGATTATGATCAAAATGTATGTTTGTACGAAAATTTGGGTTATTAAAATAGATACTCTTAATATTGTGTGGATTGTTGCCTATTTTAATAAATTGGCAAAAGCCATGAATCTACTCTATCTATCTTTCATTCTAAGAGAAATCTCAGGCATAGTGAATGAACTACATGAAAGGCAAAGAATTTCACCCCCAAAAACTTTGAGAGTAAATGTTGAGAATTTCTTTTTATCCCCTTGACCCCCCCCACCAAAACAAAATGGTGAAAAGCTTGTTTGATTTTTTATTTATTTATTTTTTTTTTTTGGGGGGGGCGACCATTGATTGGAATGAGGCTCCCAAATTGAAAGAAAAAAGGAAAATGCGGACTGCTATTACAATATGCTCACCCTTAAAGGGATTAGTAACTTCCAAAAATACAAATGCAAAAGAGATCGAAACTGTAATAGAATTCTATCGCCTCTGACCGTAAAAACAAACTACTGGCAAGTTTCAGATCAAAGTGCAAGTCATTTTACTATTCTTTAAAACAGTGAAATTTCAAACGCGGCGTGGATACGGTGCGCTGCCGGCATGATAATATTCATACGATCCGCTACCACCGTTGAAAGCTTAGACCCGCGCCGGGTAGGAGGCTCACGCATTTTGACAACGTGAGGAAAATGCGGTGAAAACCTACAGCATGCGTTCTCGAAGGCAGGTTATAGATATAAATTTGAGTATAAAATCTTAGAATATCTCCGAAAGTAGAGCAGGCAAGTAGACCCTGCCAATTTTTATAAGGAATACCAGACTGATATGTTCATAATCATGAATGGCAGAAGAAATGAGCTAAATCACAAATCAGTTTGCAATTTGAATATCATTGAAGATACTGTCATCCCTTTAAAGAAAAATAATAATTGTATACGTTTGACCTGTGACCTTAACCTTTTGGAGCTCAAATCAAATCTAATGTGGTAAATCGCAATGATCCATTGTAGAAACATATACCTTTTTACACAGCTTCATCTGTCCGTTTGTGAATTCCAAGTCACTGGAGCTAGCAGATAAATTGGGGAAACAGTTTTTCCTTTGAAGTCAATCTGATATTAAAAAAAGAAAGGAATAAAATATGATATAAAATAATTCCATTTGCATGATTTTGGTTCTTTAACCGAAGATGATGTACATTTTTAAATTGATTTGACTTTATTCTAAATTTTTTTTTTTTTTTTCTGGCGCTAACTTATTTTAATAATGGTGTCTATGCACTCACAAAAATTAAACCTTGTTTTTTTGTCCTGAAGATTAAGCCAAAAAAATTGAATACTATAGTTCTTAAGTCATCAACTTTGTCTCAATATAACATTTGTAACATGCTCGCTAAACTATTCTTATGTGGCTGTTATATCGTATAATATCCAGAACACCAACCCGTTCAGATGCCTAAATAACTCAGTAGGTTTCCCCCCCCTCCCCCCCCTCCCGCCGCATGTCCCTGAAAGGAGAAGAAATATCACAAACAGACTCCAAGTTTACATACACTGTATAAAAAGGATGCTAAAATAAGTGCTACTATGTGTGTAAATCTAAACACAACACAAAAAGAGAAATTCACCCTATTTCAAATATCAATAATTTGAACCCGGGGGAATTTTATAAAAATTTATTTATTTGGCCATGTAAGGAATTTTAATAGCCACAATGGGAGCGAATTTTAGAAAAAATCAAATCAAAAGTCAATGTTCAGTGAAGCAATGGGTGGAATGCCAAAATGTCATTATTTATTGAAGTTCGCAAGCCAAAAAATAGGCAACTTTTTATTGCAAATTGATAATGGAACCCCATTTTAGGATTTTTAAACATTTTACACGTCAGGATTGTTGCAAAACTTCTTCCAAATAAACGGAAAAGAAATTTTCGTCAAATTCCGGTTGCCGATTGGTATAGATCGATCAAATATATGATGGAATTTCCTGTTGTGGAAGTGAATGCAGACCAATTTCCATTCATTAACGGGTTGAATGAACCCATCAAACAACCAAAAAATAGGCCCATTTTTGAAATTTACGGAAGAGTCATTGTAGTAAATTTAACCCACGAGAAAGCATCTCAATAACATTTTTGGCTTGTATTTATATTCCTTGCGGGCCAGTGTCAATGATCCTATAGTGCCAGTTTATTTACAAATTCATGCTTCAGTGATCACGTGAGACTGGAAAAGCCTTTTGGTCACGTACGGACTGAAATTCATTCTTACTTTGGTTAGGATATAACAATATCTTTTTGGGTGAGTACCTTTGATTTTTTTTCATGAAAAATTCCGATGTTTCATGCCTTCAGTAGGCACAAGAACAAGAAAATCATGAAAGTAGAAAAAGTTTGGGCTTCGTCATGTTCAGTGAAAAACTATCAGACCCATATTCCTCTGGTGAAGATACTACCCTTAAATTTTGAAGTCTTATATCTTAATTGGTTCCCGAATATCGCGATGACAAACTCAATGGATTTCACATCTTGCCTCTGCGACCTTTGACCTTTGACCTACATACTCCAAAATCTAATCAGATCATCTTGTTATTGCCGGTACATACTATCCCAAAAGTTAGAAGTTGATATCTCGAGTGGTTCTTGAGATATTGCGATAACGAACAAGCGGGACGTACGGACGGACAAATACCCGAAAACATGATGCCTCCGGCAGCACCTTCGGTGGCGGAGGCAATAAAAAAAATCATAGGACGCAAGTTTGCTTTCCTTTTACCTCTATGATCACACCATTATGAAGGTTCTCTGTGATGATGCCTAAGGAAGACCTGCAGAAACTTGCTTGTTGTCAAATAATTGCCAATGCAAACATTACAGCTACACATAACAGTGGACCTGCACAGGGAATAGTTTAAGACCACTTTGATAATAATAAATAATTCAAGAAATGTTATTTCATGGTTGTACCATAGAACTTTACATAATTATACTATAAACAAATAAAGCAATTAACCTTTGGAAAAAAACCTTTGAAAAAAAACAAACAAACATTTCTTCAAGGATTATAATACATCATACAATCAGACACATACAATGTGCATACAACACAAAACTAGAATTAGACATTAAAGGTTTAAATAAACGATTTTGAGCCCCCTGAATTTAATATCAAATTGGCGACCCTTAGTTTAGATAATTATGGCTCACCTAAGCTTAATACTCAATTTGGTCACCCATGGTTAACTTTGCACCCCTTTGTTTAAAGCTCAAAATGGCACCATCCTTTAGTTTAAAAAGGCAATTTGCACCCCCCCCCCCTAATTTTAGATCGAATTGGCGCCCCCTAATGGCCCTCCCTCAGCAGAGTCACCGGAATTTCCACGGATAGTGAAACATGTGAAACGTAAAACAAAAAGCGACAGAAACACACCGAACAAAAAAATGAACACAAACTGTAATCAAAGTTTTGGAACAATTCTTTGGTTTAATTCATGCCTATGGATTTATGTCATATTATAAGTCTAAATGTGCGAGGTCTAAGAAATAAAGAGAAGAGAAAACCAAAAATATTTTTGTGGGCAAAACAACAGAAAAGTCGATATTTTGTTTCTTCAAGAAACGTACTGGTCACCAGATATTGAAAACATTATCAGAGAGGGAATGGCATGGACACTGTTTTTTTGAACATGGAACAATCACTCACGAGGGGTTTCTATTTTATTTAATAACAATTTATGTGTTCAGAATGTAGAGTTTAAAAGTAAAATCACTGGACGTTTGTTGATTCTAAAGCCAAAATAAACGACATTGATATGGTTTTAGCTAATGTTTACGCTCCAACAGAAAAAACAAAATAAAGAATTATTTTTTCGTAAATTAGATATTCTGAACTAACTAGGCATTTGATGCCTCGAACGGATGTGAATTAATTATAGGAGGTGATTGGAATTGGTTTGTAAAATAGTAAAAAAGATAATGTATATGTAAGAAAACTCAATACTACAAAATGCCGCAAAATCTTAAAAAAATAATTAAAAGACTTTCTATCAGAATATTTGGAGGGAAATGCATCCTGAATGCAAGCAATTTACATGGAGGAATATTTCCCTTAAAAGGGCTTCGAGATTGGATTTTTGGCTTGTAACAAAAAAATATTAAAACTAAGACTGTGTACACTGACATTCGACCGGCAATCAGAGTAGATCACAATGCCATATCAATTAAAGTGTGTACAAAACATAAAAAAGAAAGGCCCGGGATATTGGAAACTGAACACTGAAATTCTATAAAGATGATGAATATAAAAAAAAGATTGGTCAAATTATTCAATATTTTTATGAAAAGCCCATACCGAAAATTTGGTGAAATGGAGTCTGTTTTAAAATTAACCGTTAGAGAATTTACACAAAAATTTTTTGCGAAATAAAGCTAAAGAAAAGAAAAAATTCTAAATTGATTTAGAGCAAAATTAATGAGCTTGAAAGGAAAATGAGTGATTTTGACGATGAACAAATACATATAGATTAAATATACTGGAAAATTGTTAATAAAGGAAAATATAAAGACTCAGGAAAAATAAGAAAAAGAAAAAATGGAAAATGTATAAAAATGGGAAAAATCAACAGGTGCTGGTATTAGAGCACGTATACGATGATGGAAGAAGGAGAACGGAGTACAAAATTTTTCTGGGATTAGAAAAAGAATAATGCAAAAAAGAAAAATTACACAATTAAAAACGTGAACATGATGATCGTGTAATAGATAAAATGAAGACATACTGGAAGAGGTAGTAAACTTTTATTCAATTTGTAAATAAAAGAAACAGGCAATGATGCTATGAAACGATAAATGAAAAATATGTGTCATCACAATGTATAAATCAATTAACACACGATAAAAAACAAATGTGTGAAGGTTTAATAACGCAGGAATGAATGTAAGCGTGCCGTTTTCGCCATGCAAAAAAAATAAAATCTCCAGGATCTGATGGGATATCGATTGAATTTTATCAGTCATTCTGGCCACAAATAAAGGGCCTTCTTGTAGAAAGCCTAAATGAATGTTATTTGTCTGGCATGATGTCTAATACACAAAGAAAAGGCATCATTACTTTGTTATTCAAAAAAGGTGATTGTAAAGAGCTTAAAAATTGAGGGCCTATCACGTTGCTTAATGTGACTACAAAATAATAGCAGCTGTTTAGCTGCTCGAGTTCACAAAGTTATGGGTGATAGTTGTTCATGAAATCAGAACAGGGTATATTAAGGTCCGACTAGCAGCATGTAATGTAAGGTTAACAAAAGATGTCATTGAATATTTAAAGAAGCATGATAAAAATGGAGCAATTTGTTAGTAGATTTACAAAAGCGTTGATGTTTTAGATACTGATTTTCTAAGCTTATGTCTGAAAAGGTTTAATTTTGTGAAATCATTTTGTAAATGGATATCAGTTCTTTATAAGGATATTTCAAGTTTCTGTTCTTGTAAACGGCTGGATTTCACGAACTTTAATGTCGAAAGAGGCTTAGGCAAGGCTGCCCATTGTCATCTTTATTATTCATCTATTCGGCAGAATTTCTCTGGCAACAGTGTTCGTAAAAACAATAATGTCAAACCAATAGAAATACCACGTTACAATCTGAACTTAAGCTTCTGCAATACGCGGACGACACTCTTTCTTATTCAGGACGAAGACTCACTCAAAGAAATTTACGAGAATTACATTTATTTGGCAATTGGCAGGTCCTAAAGATTAACAAAGATAAAACAGCTATGATATGTCTGGGAGACAATAATAATTCTTAGACATATCAAAATATGATATAAAGTGGCTGATAAACCAATGAAATATTTAGGTCATTACATTTTCAAATAATGACGAAGCTCTAATTTTGGAATGGGAACAAAATTAGTCAAATAAAAAAAAATTCAGATAGCTGGGCAAAACGAAATTTAACTATTTTGGAAAGGTAACAATTCTAAAGTTTAGCTTTGAGTCAAATTATTCATTTAAGCATTGTTGATTCAATTCCCACAAATGTCCTTAATACTTGATAATATGGTTTTTAAATTTATATGGAATAAAAAAAGTAGAAAAATTAAAAGAGTCACTCTCACAGAAAATTACTCAAATGGTGGAGTGCGAATGGTTGACATACATTACCAAATGTTAAGCTTCCGCCTGAAATGGTTAGGAAAGTTTCTGAACGATAAACAAGAAACTTGGAAAAAAATGTGTTCGTATTGGTTTGACCTCTTAGGAGGTATCAATTTACTGTTGAATTGTAATTACGACATAAGTAATTTAACATTGTTAACACAGAGAAAATTCCAACTTTTTATAAGAAATATTACATGCTTGGATACTTATACGAGATTTTACTCATTTGAAAATACATCAATATTATAGATGTGATTCTAGTGTTATACGATATCAAAATTATTTGGCATAATAAGTTTATTTGTCTAATAATCAGTCTGTGTTCTTTAAAGACTGGTATGAGAGTGGTATAATTTTTGTAAAAGATCTCGTTGGAATTAACGGTTCCAGTCGATAGAAATATAATGTCAAAAATAATCAATAGAAGAAATAAATATATTGTATGTTTGATTATGCGAAACTTAAAAAGCAATACCTTTAGATTGGGTCAAAGATAAAACAAGATGCTGTTGCAATACGATACACAAGAAAGACTCGATGTTCCAATTTGTGTATTAGAAACAATTGAAAAATATCAGTGATATAAGCAATGTGTTTTATAGTTTGTTTCCCTCAAGAAACACTTTAACGAATAAGTTGTTATATTGGGGAAATAAATTTAATATGATATAACATGGTTAAATGTTTCATTTAAAGCTCATCCATGTCAAAAGAATATAAATACGAGAGTTAACCTTAAACTATTGTACAATCTATACAGTAAAAAGTAATCTTTTAAATGGGTATAAGAGAAGACGATTTATGTTAAAAATGTTTAGTGAAAGAAAGACATTGTCCACGCTTTTATTGAATGTGAATTAAACAAAACAATACCTAAAACATATAGAAACATATTACAGAGAGTCTTCAAAGTTTAAAAAAAAAATTAGTAGTCTACATCTTTAAAAATTGAATGCAACGCCAAATCGTTTTATTTATGACTTAGCCTTTTAGTATATATAAGGTTATCTTGGAAAGAAATAAATCGGGGAAAGAAAATAGAAAAGTTGTTTTAAAACATGTGTTAGAAAGAGAAATTAGAAAAGAATAGAAATACAAGGTTATGAAACAGGAAAGAATAAGAACCAAGAGAAGATTTGAATTATACCGAAAAGAATATTAGATTTTCTGTGAATATTGATGTAATATGAATGTTGTACGAGTTGAAATAAATCCTCTGTTATAGAGCAAAAAAAAAAAAAAAAATGGTCCCCTTAGGTTTCAGTTGAGTATGGCACCCCTAAGTTAAGGTACATTTGGCGCCCCCAATTCAAATGGCCCAATTCAAGTTCAACATAGGGGTGCAAAGTTGAACCGAAACTTAGGGGTTGGGTGCGAAATTGATCTTAAGCAGGTGGTATAATTATTTTTCACTAATGCACCCCTATGTTCAACTCAAATTGGTGCCCGTAAAGTCAAGGTGAATTTGGTGCCCCTAAATATGGCATTGGTGCCCCCTAGTTTATGTTCGATTTGGCGCCCCTCAGTTTGAGAACAACATGGCACCTCCTTTCTCAGGTCGATTTGGCACCCCATAAGTCTGTAGTCAATTTAGCGCCCCCTTAGTTTAATTTGGTGCCCTCTAAATTTAAGATCGAATCAGCACCCATATGGTGCCTTTAAGTTTAAGGTAAATTCGCCGCCCCCTTTTCTATTCCTCCCCACCCCACTTTACCTTCCACTTCAGCTTTTTACCCTTTTTCCCCTCCCCTTTCCCTCCTCTTTCATTTTTGTCCTCTTATTTTTCTTTCTTTTTTTTTTTTTCATTTGCTCCCTTGTCCCCATTTTTTATTTATTTTTATTGAAAGGCAAGTAAAAAATAAATAATACAGCCCATCATTGCCACGTTTTTCCCCACCCCTCCCCCAGCTTTCCTTGTGCGCCGACTTGGGCCGCCCGCAACCATGGCCCGGCCAGAATACATGCATGTACACGGTAGCCTGTTCAGTGACATTTCTTTAAAAGTCAATTAAAAACATAATATAATATAGTTCAATGCCATGTTTTTTGTGTTTTTTTGCGATGACAGAAATGCATTCATTTTTTTTCTTAATAGTTATAATTATTGTTAGGCCTAAATTTCATAAAGCTTCAAATGACGTACTTAGGATTAATCTATGTGCTTCAAAAATCATATTTTTCTTTTGTTTGTTTGTTTTGCTCTCAGTCTGTATGCATTTATATCAATAATAAACTATAATAACAGCATTGTCAATAAGTCTGTTACATTCATTTACTTTACTCTCTTCTTTTTCTTCCTTCTTGCCGTTATTTTTGTTTCTTTTGTTGTTGTGTTGTTTGTAGTAGTTTTGTTTTGTTTTGTTTTGTTTTGTTTTGTTTGTTTTGTTTTGTTTTTTGTTTTGGGGGCGGGGCTGGAGTGCGTATACAGACATACTTCCCAGTTGGTGTTAACTCCCCAGTATTTTTTTATCTATCCGATCATTTTCATTTTTGGTAACGACAATAGAGCAGCAAATCTCGCATGGTAATAAATGTCTCCTTTAATTTGGTGACGATCTGCAGTATCTATGAAACTAGAATGCTATGAATTATGATTACATATCAACTGAAAGAGCCAAAAATCACTGACCTAAAATAATTTATTTCTTCCACTGTACATTAAACGGTGCTTGATTTCGAACAGTTTAAATGAAAATAATAATTGAAATCCTGAAATTGGCATGCGAAGAAAAATGAATAATCACTATTTGTACACGCAACTTGGCAAATTTTTCGATGCAATTTGCATTCTCTCTTTTAAAGTGTTATTAACTATAAATTTAATCTTTTTAAAGGTTGCAGGAGTGAAATAAAGATATGATTTTGCCAATTGGGAAATCTCTTGTCATCTAGCCTATGGGTTAAGGTAATCAAAATAGAAATGTGAAAATGTCTTAATATTCAAGTATAGACGACTTTGGTTTGGGTGATGTTTTGTCATGGTTGCAGCCATTGCTGGGGCTTCCAATGTAATACGCATGCTCCTTGTGTGCGGGTGTATGCGTAACAACAAACACGCAGACATACTGTATTTATTTTATTTATTTATTCAGTAATATTATCCAGGGTGGCCTCATCAGTGATCACAGCACTGTTTTACAAGAGGGCCTGCATTAAAATACACAATTTAACAAAATCATACATAATTCATAACAAAACATCTTTCAATCAATATTAACAAAGAGGAAAAAAATGATAACTGTCACAACAAATCTAAATTAATATCATATCATAAACATCAGTTCAATTAATTTACAAGGTTAATACACAGAAGTTGTTTCAATTACAATTGCAAATAGTACCGCCGTGGTTATTTTCAAAAATTCAGATTATGATCAAATGTATGTTTGTACGAAAATTTGGGTTTATAAATAGATTCTTAATATTGTGTGAAGGTTTGAAAAGTTACAAATATTATTATGTGAGGAATACATATCAAACATCTACATCACCGTTAATACAGAGAGTCCGTAACATGATTAACACTGGTATAAGGTCATTTAATTAATACAAAAAATATTGGAAAAATTTTGTCAATTAACTTGGAAAGAAATAGGGGAAGATAGAAAGTTACACATAAAAAGATCATCAAATTAATGACAGTACTGACGAGCAAAGGCTTGTTTTGTTGCCGTACTCTTAATATGGTTTGGCAGCTGGTTCCATATAATTGCACCTTCATGAGAAAAACTTCTTTTCCTGCCGGAGACTTACAAGAGGAACACATAACCAAAATTACTTGCGTCTAGTGTTATGCCTGTGGAGAGTATCACTTCTCACAAAGAGATTCCTAATATATCTTGGAGCCTCCCGTGGAGGGCAGAGTGGATCATTATGCATTTATGGAAAGCCATCTCTTTTCTATTGTTGTCCATTTCAATTTCGAGAGAACATAGCTTGTAGGAGTCTGTGGATGTGTTTTAAGAACTAGTCTTGCCATTCGTTTGTGCTGTTTTATGATAATATCCTAATATATATCCTTGATTGATTGGGAGCAATTTGTCCATACATATGTAGGGGCACATGGCGCATGCGTAGTACACTTGGTAACCCAGCTACATGTATATGGCGGACACGAAGAGGGCTCACTTCAATGAAATGCTGCCCAAATTGTGTCTATATCTATTGTTTTGGAGCCATTTATAAAGAGTAAACAAAGAGAAAGAGTAACATTCAATTTTATTTTAGAGGGGTTCACTCGCCCCGATAATATTATGCGATCAATTATTTGTAATTAGAGATCTGGGAGCTGAAACTATTGTCCTACCTACAACTGAATTATAGAGCACAACATTGGTTATTGGATCCAGGCGAGCGGTTTCAAAAGGAATTCACCTGTAGGCATCCCCCCCCTATTGTAGTGGCTGTCAATTTTAAATGAAATGGCAAATTGGAATTACAGATTTTGGTACACCCATAAATTATTCCTGTTTATATCTTTTTCTTCTCATGTCATGCTGGCACGACGCGGTGCGATAAGGGACCTGACGGGGCGGGGTGTAGGCGTTAAACTTGTATCAGCCATATGGATAAGATTTATATTAATCGGGTTGGTCCTCCAGTACTCGACCTTTTATTTATCCCTTTTTTTTATTACCGGGGGGGGGGGTGCATGCCCAAGCGCCTCCTGGAACTGCCTGCCCCACGATAATGGTTATTGAAGCAAATGGCCATTGGACCATTGGCCCAACTGTCAATTTGGAGAAGTGGATATCGGACCAAATGGCAATTGGACCAAGTGGGTATTGTACAAATGGAAATTGGACCAACTGGAATGAAGTTAGACGAACTGATCATTTCGATGAAATGACTATTGCATGAAGTGACTTTGGCCCAACTGGCTGGGGGGGGGGGGGGGCGCCGCCAAATTTTCTGATTTTAACATGTACAGACAATGAGCGGTTTTCAATCTATGGGGGGGGGGCTCGTCCCCTTCACCCCCGCCTGGATCCGCCACTGTAGAGGAGACCCGGGGGGGGGGGGGG
>CALNVZ010003745.1:201975-217421 GCA_940671915.1 Paracentrotus lividus | reverse complement strand
ATTCAGGTTGCGAGATGACCGAAGAATTCACAGGAATTTTTGAAATCAATAGTAAGGATCAAAATGTCTCCGTCCGTTTTGTGTCATGTCGTTACGCTCGCAAGGAGTGGAATTTTTTTCCCACCGTTGAACGAAACGCTTTAAATTTCTTGTGTATGTAAACTGATTACTTTTATTGTGTCTGATAAAACTCAATTAAAGTTATTTGAGTTACTGTCAATTCTTGCTGTGTGAATCTTTGAATTACAAAAACTGTCTGAATGTCATGTCCCGTTACGCCTGGGGATTGACCCTTTCTGCTGCATGGCGGTTTCATCAGTTTGGTCACGATGTATTTCTAATGCAAAAGCAGCATGCTTTGTCTGCCCAAAATCGACTGCATAGACCTTTCCTGGAATTCGTCCCACACAGTGTATATTTCACATCACGCCTGGACAATTAATCAAAGTAAGAATCAAAAATTTAGTTACAAGTAATCGCATTTGTGGTGTAGAGATGTCCTGTTTTGACTTAACCTATGAGTGCGTGTGCCCACATACTGTATTTTTATGTATGGCAGTTGTATGGTATTTTTCCGGACGCCTCTTATTTCAGTCCTTAAAAACGACAAATTAGTGGAAATAAAGTCTAGAAAATTCGCACTAGCTATTCCAAATATTAAGAAAACTATAATTAATGTAAAATTATTTGATATTCTACTAACCGTTTCTTTTGTCGCACATGCCGCATACCCTCTACGGAAAAACAATTATTTTTTGGTGTCAAAAATTGATTATGAATTCCGGGACGCGATCACTCTCTATGGGGAACAACGTTATGAATTGCACGTGTTGTTATCGATGTTAAGTAAATCTCGATATCTAATCGCATCTCGACACGCCCTCAGCCGCATCGTTGTGATTGGAAAAACTTATGCAATATTCACCAAATAACGCACCGCACGTCAACATGTCGAAGCGGACGCCGAGAGATTGAAATTCGGCAAAGAGGCTCATTTTATCAATCAGAAAACATAGACCTATCAATTGTTAGCATTGAAGGTATGGCAATATAATTTTAAAGCATTTTCTATCATTGTTATAGATAAATAAAGGTAAAACTGAGAATTTTTTTTCGCTCATTTAAGAAATCTTGTTTCCATGTATTGGTGTGTGGAATTCAACTGCACGTTCTACGCGCACAAAATTGCTGTTTAGTTTCGCAGAAATATGTGCGTCCGAATAATAATGGTGTCCGGTAATTACAATGCGTCACTATACACTAGAGAGAATGTAGTATATAGTGCCATACTCCCGCACAGTTAACTATACACAGCCCCGTCGCCGAAGTGAGGCGACGGTGCTGTACTTCCACCACCACCATATTACAGTAAATTTCAGTTGGATGATGAGCAATCAGGTGATATATAGTGGTATAGGGAGTCTATTGTGATGAATCGTAATGTTAAAATGTCATTTTAAAGGTTATTATTGTCGTTTCACGCGTAACAAGCACTATAAAAAAGAAAGTATATATAAAGAGTAAAGTGCCCATAAATTCGACCACTTAAGCCCCTTTTTGGCCCCAAGCTCTATTGAAATGAAAAACATATCATCTTTCATTTCAAACAGATATTAGTAGAGGTGGCTATAAATAGGTCATCGTCTCAGAAACGCAAGTTTGTGCTATCTTATTTGAAGGCAGCTCGTTTGTCACGATTATGCCACAATTTTAAAGAAAATCGGGTGAAAATTGAGAACAGTGCGGACCAAAAAACGATTTTGAGGGGGCGTGGCACAAAAAATGCTGAGTCATCGTTTTTCAAAATTTGTTTTATATTGAAAAGGTTTTATTAATAATCGAACATAGCAGCCCCCAAAGCCTGAATTGCATTCAAGTGTACAAGTAAACAAACAAAATATTTATAAAAACAATGAATCATAAATTATTCATATGTCAAACTAAGACTAGAAGGAAAATAAGAAATCATAGGTCTGTAAAACGAATGTTGTTATTAAACAGAAGAAATTAAGTTCTGAAAACACAAAAGATAGCATGATATGTTCCAGATGCAGGCCGAAACACAGCACGACACGGCTCATTCACAACACTGGCAACACTCTCGTGTAAAAACATATGCCTCGAGTACGAGGCCCGCCTGAGCTCCTCAAAACCGTCGCCTTCCTCAGGACCAGATCGCACGATGCACCGCGATCCCAACGACTGCAGGCCCCGCAGCCATGGTGGAAACGCGATACCCGCACGCTTCAGAGTCCCGAGAACAGCGACGATCCAAGTGGGTGAGAGCGGGCCCGACCAGAGGCTAATCCGTGCTCTATACAACCACAAGTGTTAATTACACACACAGAAAGTCCCACCCTTAAAAAAAGTCTGGCACACAATAAAGATTTGGCATAAGTTTAATAAGGAAAGCACTTCATACACACTCCTTACATCAGGGATATGTACAGGGGTTTCCCTGCTTCATCATAACAAAAATGCAGTAAACATTCACATTTATAGAAAGATCTCGTAGATGTGTTCGCATGCACCTGGAGGTCATGTATTACTATTGTGAAAAATTTAAAAAAGAATTCGCGTTCTATTTTGTTTACTCAGTTACAAAATTGAAAAAGCTGTAATTCTTTTATTAAAAGGGCTATAAGAGATTTCTGTGTCTATTTATATGTTTATCCAGCCTCGAATAATATCCAATGGCAGTGTCAATTGGCAAATGGTTGTGAAGAAATTACTGGAAAAAGGGAGATTATAGTTTTAACACCTTTAATTACCAGTAGGGTTCTAAGGGCACCCTAGACAAAATTGTGTTGCTCAATCAAAAACCGCCGAGTTTTCGTAATGTTTTTTTCAATGTCTCTTTTCGTTACATTCTACAAATTTTGACACACCAAGAGTTTATTTGAAAATCGGACTTTCCACGGGAGAGTTACTTGACTTTTTGTGGTCCAAAGGTCAAACCGAAATTTGAGATTTTTGTCATTTTGTGTACAAAAACCAATGGCAAAGTAGGTTTCCTATTTTTAACTCTATAAATCACAGGTAAATCATTCTTTAGACCTTTTTTTATGTTCATTGAGAATGAATAAATCAAATGTAAGGCCGAAAGTATTAAAAATTCCTAAAACAATTAAAAACATAGAATTATACATGTAAGAATAAAAACAATAGAATACCATAGAAATTCATAAAACATGAAAATACATAGGAAATTACTATAGATGTAGACCTTCTGATACTTCAAATCATATTCTTGGATCAATTTTAATTCTCAATGAATACTACAACCAGTCTAAAGAATGATACCTGTGATTTATAGAGTGAAATAAGAAACCTGCCTTGCCATTGGTTTGTACACACAATGTGCAAAATCTAAATTTTCGGTTTGACCTTTGGCCACGAAAGGTCAAGTAATTCTCTCATTGAAGCGTCCCGATTATCAATAACTTGGTGTCAAATGATCCTGTAAGGACCTGGACGAAAAAGGAGACATGAACGGATTACTGAAAAACGCGGCAGTTTATTTTGATGGCAACGCAATTTGTCTAGGGTACCTCAGAGACCCTACGGTAATTAAACGGGTTGAAAACTATAATCCTTGCTTTTTTAGTATTTTCTTCCCCCATTGCAATTTTGGACACTGCCATTGGATTTATCAGGCTGATAAACATATAAATAGACACCAGAATCATCTGTTTATAGCCTTTTAATAAAAGAAATACAGCTTTTCAATTTTGTGAAAAACGATGACGCTAGCATATTTTTAGCCACGCCCTCTAAAATCGTTTTTTTTTGGCCTGTACTGTCACAATTTCACACCGATTTTTTTAAAATTGGTGCAATATCGATCAGGACAAAGAGCCTGCTTCAAATAAGATGGCACAAACTTGTGTTTGAAACATGACGCCTTTTTTTTTTTACCCCTCTATAGCCCACCTCTAATATTAGAAGGCATATTATTAAATTAAATAACTGTTAAAAAATTTTAAAAATCAAACTATTTGATAGTAAAATCTGAAGTTTTATAACCACCTACCTTCTTGTGAGATTAGACATACCGTTGCATAATTCGACAGGCTGTGAAAAGTCAAATACCACCGCGCGCCGCTGAATCCTTGGCTCACTCGCAGCACACCGGTAGCAACATCGCGCTCTGCCGACAGACCGGGCCGCCGCGGGCATGAATACCGGTCGAAAACTAGGGCAGAGAAAAATCTCTGCAAGTCAATTCTTCTCTGAATTTCTGTGGTACTTCATGTATGACAGGGGTACCACACGGGTACCACACAAGTACCACACAAGTACTACAGGACCTTTTTGTAAGGGTTTGGTGTCAATTACACCTTAAGGTTATGATCTACTCATAAACTGATGTTTAAGAAAAGTTTTGTGGTGCATTCTGTATTTATAATTCAAAATGTAGCGTAACGGACATGACACATGTTGCGTAACGGACATGACAGTTTCGTCCACTTTTTGCCAGCGACTATAATTCTTTTATTACAATATATAGTAGATATTTAATTGTTTAAATATTAAGGTTAGAAGTTAAGGACACTAATTATAACTGATATTCTGTAATATCTTGGACATTTTTGTTATTTTAAGCGGGGGTTCTATTCACAATATTTACAAAACAATAAAATATAAAGAAAAATTTGCTTCTGCACCAAATAGTTACAGTTAATGAATATTTTCCAGTTACTACCACCAACCATACCAAATCTATATATATTTTAGGTTGATAATATGGATACTTTTTTCTCTACAGCTTAGTATTTGACATACACTAGCGTAACGGACATGACATTCTTTGAAGTGAACCATGTGTTCACCTCTTTGTTTCATAATGAAAGAAAAAGGAAACTAACAGCAAAGTACAACTACTTAAAATTCTTTATAAAAAAAAATATCTAGCACTTTTTTTGCAGGTTTATTGATCTCAGCTATATGATAATTGTAGGCCTAATGTACATACAATACAATATCTAAAGTACTAAAATGACAAAGAACAATGAGGACAAAACATAACTTTTTTAGTAAAAAAACAAAAAAAAAAAATGCAGGTGACCTGTATATCATGATAAATATTTTAACACATGGAAATTTATTTTATGAATTTAAGTTATAACATCAGTTTTTAAGAAAGTTAACCAGCATAAAAAATGCAGTTTAAAAGCAGTAACCAGAGTGTTATCAAATGCATTATCATAAAGGAAAATGGAATTTTTGTAAATCATTCATGAGAAGTTCTTTCATTTAGCATTAATATCATCCGTGTAGTAGAATTGTCCTGTTATCCAATCTTGGATATTCTCAAACATACACTACTTGATCATTTTTAACAAATGCTTTACATCATATCCATCTTTTTGTAAGGTGGTCACTTGGGCGACAAAGTATTTTCACGTTTCTTTATTCAACTCGCACAAAGCTGTTCACTTGTACTGCTGTTGAGGGGATGGATAACAAAGTTGATTGTGGCTCATCATCATTGGTTGTGTTGTCTTTATCAACTTTCTGCTCACATTCAGACACTTTATGAGGCTTGTCAAAATGGTGTACTTGTTTCCTATTCTTACCAGCTTCTGAATATGATTTGATCTGGATGTTGTCCCTACTGACTGGTTGCAACCAATTTACACGCAGTGTACCTTTCAGTGGGAGGACAACCTTCCATAGGATCTCAAGATTATTCGTGTTGGCAATATAATCTGCCTTGGTGTAAATGTGCACATATATTTTTATTTGTATTGTTCCGAGCCGCTTGTGTAAATGAAGCTGCATCATTCACAATATGACTTTGACTGACCACAGCACTATAGTGACGACACGCTTTATGGAGCCACTGATTCTGTCAACAATCCCCTTGCCATGTAACGAACGTTGCAAAGAAATGCCACAGAAGGTGTAGATTCATGGATTCATAGAGCAGACAGAGGTATCTGAATGCAATTTTGTTTTTAAATTATGAGGCAGCATAACTGCTGAAGATGTTGATGTTAGAGATAGTTGGAACTTGCCCATGAATGTATGAGTCACATTTTTGTCATGTTCAAGGCTGTCACTCACAATCAACTGAGAGTCGCAAATGTCTTTTGTCCAAACACAAATGGTCAAGATTGTGATAGATCTGCATTTGGTGCCATTGCCCTAGTCAAAATAAAATAGTAAAAAAATAGTTTAAAAAATAGTCAAAAAATAGACTAAAAATAGACGAAAACAATATAAAAAAAATATATTTTTTATCTATTTCCTTTCCATAAAAATAGTCAAAAAATAGTCAAAAAATATATGGGAAATAGGATAAAAATAGAAAAAAAATAATATTTTTGGGGTATAGTTTTGAACGAGCAAAAAATAGGAAAAAAAAATAGTGGGAAGCCTCGCAAAACATATAAAAAATGTATTTCTCAAAATATTTTTTTTCTATTTTTTAGTTACAACCTATTTTTCCCCTATTTTTTAAAAGAGAAAGGTATATTTGAAATCTAAATTCCTATTTTTCTTCTATTTTGTTACTGGATGATGTAAGATCCTATTGTTGTTATTTGTTTCATGGATATTGAATACACAATGTAACATTATCCATTCAAAGATACTACTCAAACTGCACTCTCTAGTTCGATTGGAATGGTATAAAATACCACTAAAGAATGAGTAAAATATAGCAAAATATCATTAATGTAATGCCACTTACCTACACAGACTAGACGCAAGGAAATATTCCCAAAAATTGTGTGCACTTAATTGAAGAAATCTTGTATTTTCCAGTCCATTTCAAAGTCTCGACCGATCTCCGTCAAAATACTATAGGCCTAGCGTGTAAAACATACAGCTGCTGCCGATGTCGCGCATGCGTGTTGCAAACTAAACACCGGAATGTGACTAATTGTTTCACTACATTGAAACATACAGCAATTCTGACGCCATTTTTTTTTTGCTTATGATCATCATGAAGAACGAGGATATCCAGCTAGTATTTTAAGTAGAAACTAATAAATAAAGTAGTTTGTCAATCTATTATTCCATAATTTTGACATTCTAGCCTGGAAAAGCGATATTAGGCACCTCATGTTTTCAAGCCAATATTACTCGCAGCCCTAACAAACATACAGTTACACTTCGTGTACGGCCGCCTGCCGCAGTAGCAATTCTGTACTCGGCCTCGGTATCTGCTGCAATTGCTGGCTTGCATGGATCCTCCTAGGAGTGGGACTGGCCGACAGCTGATGGCTTCATATCATTGTTCATGCATCAACTAAACACTGCTAAATAGTGTCTAAACTTTAGTTACTGAGCCGGGGCTACACTCAACTAGCTGTTGTGCAAAGCTCCCTACATCATTCAGTATATGTGGGACAGTGGTTAAATAAATTCACATTTGCTCAAATGTCCCTCAGAATCCTGCAAATCTTGGGTATCCTTTGAAAGAAACTTCAACCAAACTGTTCCTCAGATCCTAGTCACCAAAACTGTTATTCTTGAATTGATCAGGAGGCAATAATGATGCTTTGAAGTCAATCTGCCCACTGTTGAATGTTCACTTTATAAATTCAAATTCAGCAGAAAGAGAAATCTGTGTGTATTCGTTGTTAACTCCTCCACTAAGGGCTAGCAAACAAAATGATAGTCTGGTAATTCAGACCCACATACAAACAAATACATGTAACATATGATCGGGGGGGGGTCGCACTGTTAACTTGTTTCATCATGAAAATGTTAAGCTGAATGTCGATATAATATCAGTACAGCTACAATGAAACATCTTGCTCATGTAGAAGATATCAACCCATTTTTGCTGGTTGCTGAATCGACAAAGTATCAAATTTGTGTGTAGACTACACAAGTAAATTTCAGTGTTGAATGTCTTTATACACTAATAGCGGTTGACTATGAAAAGTAAATATTGCTAATAGGAAATTGGGGTAGCACAAATAGCATGGCGTCATAATAACGAAGTAGAAAAATATTTTAAAAATAGATACAAATTCTTAAATTAAAAAAAAATAGAGAAAAAAATAGCCTGGCTATATAACTAGGCAAAATAGCCAAAAAATAGTAAGCATTTAAAAATAGAAAAAAAAAATAGACTATTTTTCCATTTCATATGTAAAAATAGTTTTAAAAAAAAAACAATTTTCTAAAAATAGTAAAAAAATAGTCTGCATTTCAAAAATAGAAAAAAAATAGACTTGTTTCCCCAATTTCATTTGTAAAAAATAGTAAAAAATAGCCTAATTTTTCTAAAAAAGTAAAAAAAATAGTCTGCATTTTAAAAATAGAAAAAAAATAGACTATTTTTCCCCATTTCATATGTAAAAATAGAAAAAAAATAGCCTAATTTTTCTAAAAATAGTAAAAAAATAGTCTGCGTTTCAAAAATAGAAAAAAAATAGACTATTTTTCCCTATTTTCATATGTAAAAAGTAATAAAATAGCCCATTTTTTCTAAAAATAGTCAAAAAATAGACAGAAAATAGGGTAAAAAATATTTTTCTCGCAACAAAAAACTACTAGGGTGAGCTCACTGCACCTCAACCTGATATACTGAGGTGTAATTCTTTGAAAAGTCTACCTACATGTACATAGGGTAAACAACCTGGTCAACTGAAATCATACTTCCATGGTTAAAAGGAAGATCTGGTTATTTTTATTTAATCTAATAAATAACATGTAAATTCATGAATTCATTAGTTACTAGTATTCAGATCTAACATCCAACTATCCTAAAGCAATTGAGAATGACCATCACTCTGCTACCTTTAGCCACAATGCTGTTTCTGTGGACGGTACCACTTGTAATCTATAACGTGTCATGTCCGTTACGTCATTTCTATGAAATAAGAAGTGGTAAGGAAAAATGTTGCTACACATGTGAGGGGTTTGATTCTAACATAGAATCTGACTTTGCGTAACTTTATACAAATTTCCTGTTAGCTGTGAAAACTTTAAGTGAAAAACGTAACGGACATGACGCTGCTAATGTTAAAGAAATCACACAAATTTGAGCATCAATGGCTCAAAAATTGAAGAATGTATAAAATTTCACTATGATTTCTCTGGTATATTCATTAATCAACTGTTTAAAAGTTGAATGAGATCTCTGGGACCTCATTGTTTTTCTTTAGAGAGAGGAAGGATAGACTCTTTGAAAATGACCACATTTCTGTGTTGTTTCGATTCACTATCCATTTTTTCATTGACGGAAAATAAAAAATTTTGTCGTAATTGCGATTTGTCTATTGGAAAATGAAAATTTATAGATTACTTTTTAAGAATATTTGAGTGCTTAAGTGATTTTGAAAACTTTATTTTTTCACTAAAGTGAACATTTTCCATGGAATTGCCCAAAGACAGAAACCGTGGATATCGTCGCTCCAACGCCGGGCCGCGGGCCGATGCAATTCAAATTACGCGTACTCTTTGCTGGTTGGCTAATAGAGACTTGAGCAAATTTGAGTCACTCAACCAGCAGATGAAGAAGGGGAAAAAAAATCAAATCAACTAAGGAAAAAACAAGCAACAAACAAACAAATCCATTAAAAAGAAAAGTATTTAACCCCCCCCCCCACAAAAAAAAAAAAAAAAAAAAAAAAAAAACTCTTGTAGGCAATTGACTTGATGGTCTGCTAAAAATATGTTATAAATATATTATGATATCATTAAAGCATTAGAAAAGGACGTTAAAAGCAAAATATTCTAATGAAGTTTACGCAACGTTTGATGCTCTGCTAAAAAAATGTATAAATGATATGTTTAAAACATTTTTTCTTCATCAAAGCTTTAGGCCTAACGTTTAAAAGATGTTATCAAAATGGTTCATTGCTCTGCCGAAAATATCATGAAAGCGTTACAAAAAGGCTGTTGGTAAAATATCAAATAACATTTATATGACACGTCATAAAAACAAATATTCAACAAAGACTTTTGTATAAGACTAAAACGTATTTTAATGACTTTTTCACAACCATTGATGCTCTGCTAAAATAAAAAATGTTTAAATGATATGCGGGTTTCTTCCGATCATAAGCTTTAACGTTGAAAAAATGTTATTTTTCTGTGAATGTTATTATGATATCATAAAAGAGTTGCAAAAAGGCTGTTAGTACTATACGTTTCTAAAAAAAAAAATAATAAAAAATATTTTACAAAGATGTTTGTGCATGTTTGTGCATCTTTAAAACGTATTTTAATGACTTAAGCACAACGTTTATTGCTCTGCTAAAAATGTTTAATGGATATGTTTAAAACATTTCTTCTACATCAAAGCTATAACATTTAGAAGGTGTCATCAAAATGTTGCTTTGTCTTTCTGAAAATGTTAATTATGATATTATAAATGTGTCTCAAAAAGGCTGTTGGTGAGCGTTCCAATCGAACGTTATGAATATATTTGACAAAGATGTTTGCTTGAGAATATATAAAAAAAAAAACGTATTTCAATAACTTTAACTCAACCTTCAATTCTCTGCTCAAAATGTTTAATTGATATGGTTAAAACATTTCTTCTACATCAAAGCTATAACATTTAGAAAATGTTGCCAAAATGTTTCTTTGTTTTTCTGAAAATGTTATTGTAATATTATAAAAGAGTGACAAAAAAAAGCTGTTGGTAATATATTTAAATAACGTTCGTATCGAACGTTATGAAAATATTTTACAAAAGATGTTTGTTTGGGAATATTTTTAAAACGTATTTTAATGACTTTTACACAACCTTTGATGCTTTTCTCATAATGTTTAAATGATATGTTTAAAACATTTCTTTTACATCAAAACTATAACATTTAAAAGATGTTATCAAAGTGTTTCTTTGTTTTTCTGAAAATGTTATTATGATATTAAAAATAATATTACAAAAAGGCTGTTGGTAATATATTTTAATAACGTTTTTAGCGAACGTTATGCAAATATTTCACAAAGAAGTTTGCTTGAGAATATTTAAAAAACGTACTTCAATGACTACAACCTTCGATGCTCTGCTCAAAATGTTTAATTGATATGTTTAAAACGTTTCTTCTACATCAAAGCGATAACGTTTAAAAAATGTTGTCAAAATGTTTCTTTGTTTTTTTGAAAATGTTATTGTGATATTATAAAAGAGTGACAAAAAAAATCTGTTGGTAACATATTTCAATAACGTTTGTATCGAACGTTATGAAAATATTTTACAAAGATGTTTGTTTGGGAATATTTTTAAAACGTATTTTAATGACTTTTACACAACCTTTGACGTTTTCTCAAAATGTTAAAATGATATGTTTAAAACATTTCTTCTACATAAAAGCTATAACAATTAAAAGATGTTGTCAAAATGTTTCTTTGTTTTTCTGAAAATGTTATTGTGATATTATAAAAGAGTGACAAAAAAAATCTGTTGGTAACATATTTTAATAAAGTTTGTATCGAACGTTATGAAAATACTTTACAAAGATGTTTGTTTGAGAATATTTTTTTAAACATATTTTAATGACTTTTACACAACCTTTGATGCTTTTCCCAAAATGTTTAAATGATATGTTTAAAACATTACTTCTACATCAAAGCGATAACGTTTAAAAGATGTTGTCAAAATGTTTCTTTGTTTTTCTGAAAATGTTATTATGATATTATAAATACGCTACAAAAAGGCTGTTGGTAATACACATTGATAACATAAAGAAACGTGATGAAAATATTTTACAAAGATGTTTGTTTGAGAATATTTTTAAAACATATTTTAATGACTTTTTACACAACATTTGATGCTTTTCTCAAAATGTTTAAATGATATATTTTTAATACATCAAAGTTATAACGTTTAAAAGATGTTGTCAAAATGTTTCTGTGTTTTTTGGAAAATGTTATTATGATATTATAAAAGCGTTACAAAAAGGCTGTTGGAAATACATTTTAAGAACGTTTCAAAGGAACGTTATAAAAATATTTTACAAAGATGTTTGTTGAAGAATATTTTAAAAACGTATTTTAATGACTTTTGCGCAACGTTTGATGTTGTGCTCAAAATGTTTTTACAATATATTTAAAACATTTGTTTTAATAGTAAATGTATCACATTTAATAAATGTTTTTAAAATGTTTTTGCGTTTTCTTCAAAATATTTTTTTGATATCATTAAAACATTCCGAAGGAATATTAAAAAATTATATTTTATTAACATTTTGAAGACATGTTTTAATAATGTTATTAGATTAGACGACAAAAACATTGTGTGCTAAACATTGTAAAAATGTTTTTGTAATGTAAAACATAAGGAAACCAACGTTTTATTAACGTTTTGCTAATGTTATTGCAAAATGTATTTTGGAAAAAATTTCTGAAAATGTTATGATAACATTTATGAAAACCTTTTGAAAATGTTATGATAACGTTATGTGTTAGCTGGGAATCTTATCCACTAACAATGACGGAAATTGATAAACCATAGGGGTGGGGGGGGGGCCTCGGGAATTATTATTTTTTCTTGTTAACTCTATTTTCCGATTCACTAGACCCATAGCTACATGAGGATACCCATGAATATGAGTTGCAGGTGGATGCAGGGTTTCGCCCTAGCCCATGACTATGGTCTTATTGCCAACATACATTGCTGGTGACATAAAATGATTAACGTGCTCATAAACTCCAGGTGAACGTTAAATGCATGCTTTATGAATATACATTTCATTTTCATAGCGGGGATTTAGACATCTGCGTGTATGCGTTTTGAAAAAAAAATCGAGACTTTACAAATATCAGAACATCATTAACTTAGTAGTAAACGGAGCTAACATTATTTACGAAGAGAAGGTAAGTGACAAGCAACATCTTTTTATTTTGCCCTTGATTTACCTCTTGTCAAGTTCCTTTAGCCCTTATCGCATTTGAAATACAGTCTGTTTTCCTGGGACTTCCATTAAAGATAGCAACAGTCAACCCCATCACTTTACAAGAGGAAGTAAAATACGTATCAAGACATCTCCCCGGAGGACAACTCCCCCAGGGACAACTCCCGGAGGACAGCTCCCCCGGAGGACAACTCCCCCGGAGGACAACTCCCCCGGAGGACAACACCCCCGGAGGACAACTCCCCCGCAGGACATCTCCCCCGGAGGACAGGTCCCCCCAAGGACAAGTCCCACAGAGGACATATCCCCCGAGTAAAGCTCCCCCGGAGGACAACTCCCCCGGAGGACAACTCCCCCGGAGGACAACTCCCCCGCAGAACAACTACCCCGCAGGACAAGTCCCACGAAGGACCACTCAACCATTCCGGAGAACAGATCCATATGCACTCGTTATTTTTTTCTCCATTTGCGAT
This sequence comes from Paracentrotus lividus, assembly GCA_940671915.1. Lineage (NCBI taxonomy): Eukaryota > Metazoa > Echinodermata > Echinoidea > Camarodonta > Echinidae > Paracentrotus > Paracentrotus lividus. Next base: position 204,121 of record CALNVZ010003745.1, on the reverse strand, counting down.
TTTTTTTTTTTTTAACCAAAATAGCCATTCATGGAAATACAAAATCTTTGGCATTTTTTGTTTTTTTCCGGCGAAGGGTGTTAAAGTTTGGCGGCTGTAGAGGCGTACTGCTATTGGAACCGAATTTTATCGTCAAAAGAGAGAGAGAGAGATAGATATCAACTTCAATTTTAAATCACCATAGGAAGACGATCTGATTAGATTTGAGAGTATGTAGGTCAATGGTCAGGCCCGTAACTAGGATTTTTGCGGGGGTTCGGAATCTGGAAAAAATGAACCTTTTGAAGAGATAATTCTTGAGCGCAAAGCGCGAGCCGAAATTTTTGACTAAAAATGACCCGAAGCAGTATATTTTTAATCTTATGGTTCTATTTTTGTTGTTGTTATTCTTTTACAAACGGTGACGATCATCTTTCTTTTAGCCAAAAAAAAAAAAAAAAAAAAAAAAAGAAGTGGAAAATTTTATATCACACCTCTTTAATTATACAAAAATACATGTACATAATTTGATACAAGGGTTTTCTTTTGTTTTGTTTTTGCTTGTTTCAGCAAATGTTTTAGAATAATAAATGATTTCATCGGATATGTTGACGGAAATACTGAAAAATTGGTTGATATACCGAAATGTTTTAATTGTCATCTACTTCTGGAGATATTTTAATACCAACACTAGTTGCAATAACACCCTCTTATGATTGCGATGACACGGCATGAATGCAAAGCTGTGCAAGTGCATACTTATGAACACACACCATTCAGATATAGGTTACATGCAGGTAATATGGGCCCCTTAAGCTCATTTGCCTAATTTGCATAAAATTACGAAATGACACACAGTCTAATCTTTGTTTATATGAATCAATAACTACTGCTCTAACTTTTACTGTGAAGAAAAACAATTATCACCAACCCCCCTGTCTGTAATATTCAAATGTTGACGTCATTACCAAAGTGCCCATATTACCTGCGTGTGTGTGCAGGTAATATGGGCACATGTATTTAATGTATGTTTTAAAAACTACAATGACTCTACCATATCTGGAATTCGCTTAAAATGTTGAAAATTATTAACTTTAAGATATAATTTGAAATTATAAGACCCTTCAGTAAATCCTTTGACTATATATTTCATTGTTATGTATTTTGTATATTATTTCTTTTTTTTTAAATATTATTTAAATATTATTTTCATTATACACGTCAATATAGGCCTACAATAAGTTATTTATATTAATTATATACTGTGAATATACCCCAAAAAATCGTAGCAAAGAGATTGATGCCTGGCTTCCCAATACTAATACCAGAATCATTTCCGCCATTTTGGATGTCCCATATTACCTGCACTAATGTTGCTGTGTCAGGCAAGCATTCAATGCCACATTGCACCCCTTCACTAAAACAGATTAACCTGTACACGCTAGTATTATCAAAATGAAACTATAAGCTTACTAAATATACAAAACAATTGAGGTTACCCCCTCAAACACTCTTTCACCATCACATTCTGTGAAATATCAAATTTTACATCAGGGTAAAAAAATGCCGTAAGTTTTACCTACCTTGTTGGTTTTCAGCAATTTTCTCAGAGAAATTTCGGCATCAGATGCTCTCACGACGATATATTTTCGTATACAGTTCATATGTATTCAATTTGTTGTTGTTTTAGTTCTATTATAAAATGTTACCAATTCTGCATATTACCCCCATTTGCTACTAGAATTCTGTTTTTAGATGTCAACTATATATTTCAGAATTTGCACTGGCTTTTTTAAAATCTTTCTCCTGTTGTGTTACTTTTAGATGCATGTTCACAATGTTACAGTTAGATGCATCCATCTTCTTGCCCTGATGTTACCTGCTGTAAATGATGAGAATATTATATTGCAGGAAGAAGTTGCAATTGACTCTATATATGTAACACCAGAAAGCTTTTCAAATGAAAATGTATTCAAAACTCATGGTTTCTCACTGTTACATTTAAATTGCCGTAGCTTGCCAAAACACTATGATGATATTACTTCTATGTTTTCAAGTTTAAATCATTCTTTTGGTGTTCTAGCATTTACTGAAACATGGTTAGACACTGGTAAAAAAAGTGAATTTAATATTGACGGATATAACACTGAGAGTAAATCACGAAATA
>CALNVZ010003745.1:182509-199353 GCA_940671915.1 Paracentrotus lividus | reverse complement strand
GAATTAGTATAGATAAAGATTTGAAATGGAAGACTCATGTTTATGATGTATTACGTAAAGTCTCCAAAACAATAGGAATAATGAGTAAACCTAAAGACATTTTACCCCAAAATATTCTTCTTATATTGTAAAATTCATTGATTTTACCCTATATATCGTACTGTAATATTATTTGGGGATTTTGCAAACAACACTTATTGAATCGCATCTTTCTTCTACAAAAGAGGGCAGTTCGTATACTATGCCACAAACCATTTCTAAGTCATAGCAGACCTCTTTTCTTAAAACTAAATATAATGCCAATTTCATTACTACATGATTTTCAACTATGTGTTTTTATGTATTCCTATTATAACAACCTATTACCCTACAATTTTGGCAATATTTTTCAAACCAACAGAGATATACATCGATACAATACTAGAATTTCAGCTGACACTCGTGCAATTTATGGTCATTATTCCTTTTCAAACAATATATTTTTATGCAAGGGTCCCATAATCTGGAATAAATTACCCCAAAATATAAAAAAAGTGCAATACTCTACAAACTTTTAAAAGACATCTAAAAATCCACTTAATGCAGAATGTGTAAAAATGATATATATATATATATATATATATATATATATATATATATATATATATATATATATATATATATATATATAATCAATTAAACTTATGTTATACTTTGTACTAGATTCTCCCAGTTGTATTTAGTTTATCGTCTCGTTTTGTTTTAAATTGTGTAATTTCAGGATCATCAATTTATAAGTTCTATTTAACTTCTCGATGATCCTTCCACTATTCTTATAAATGTTCTCACGTATATGTAATATTATACTTTGTATGAAATATTTTCTATTTCTTGATTTGTATGTTTTTATGAATGTTTTTTTATGAAAGTGGTGAATAAAGTTCAATTCAATTCAATTCAATATGAACAATATTATGGTGCTCACACCGGTCACCGGTCACCGGACGACGGTCACGACATGATTTGCTTCAGGTGGCCCATATTACCTGCTGCCCCATATTACTTGCATGTACCCTAACAATTGTCTGTAAAATCTTAAACCCAATGACAATGATTGTATTACATTATTCCTTGAAAAATGACAAAAAAAGTGATGATGTTGGAATTGAGTGTTGTGAATTTCTTTTTTGATAAATAAAAAGTGTGTTCTCGTTTAAAGGTAGTGTCAGCCTTTTGCAGGCAAAAATATTAAATTTTTAGTTTTGAGAGGATATAGTAGTATACCAATGACTATATCTTCCCACAGCATGATTAAGGTAAAATGTGTATGTTTGTCATTATACTGCGATTATCAAAATTCATTCCTATTTTTTCGAACCTCGAAAAATATAACGTACGGTGCGAACCGCTGACCGTTAGCGCCGTGTGTATATTGCTGTGTACGGTCCGTGCTGCATGCGCTGTAATATCAACGATGTTGATGGAGAGCTGGTCAAGATTGGTAGTCAGATTTTCGTTTCGTATTACTGATCTAGGCAACCTATGACAGTAAGATTGAATAGACAGTTTAGGTCGATCATATTCTACAGTTATACCAAGTTGCATTAGTTTTCGCAATTTGTGAAAAAGGATGATACTACCTTTAAACTTTGCGCCCATTCTAATTTGTTTAGGGTGTAATTAATTATTAATTAAAGCTTAATTGTCGTGGCTCATCCCCCCCCCCCCCTTTGCCTGAAGACGACTAGAGATATGTAGGCCAACTCGCCCTTCTTGCTCTTTTTTAATTCCTGTAGCTTCATATTTCCCCATTTAGCATCCTTCCCTTTCTCAACATTTCTTTTATTTCTTGCATTTTCATTAATTTTCCTTTTCTGAGGGTCACATTTCGTTGGGGTACCTCTGAATCTGCAAAACCTAACAACCTTTTGAGGGAAGGAGTAGCCATTCATAGATTGGAAGGGTGGTTCCAATGGATGATTAACAATTAAGCAACCATTCCCATCCTCGCTTGTCATTACAGAAGGGTTACTCCATGCAAAAAGTAATATAATAATTGTAACAGAAAGAAAAACCCAAGGGGTTGGCATAAAATCAATAGTTATAAAGCATTTAAAGTGAGGGGAGATGTCATCCGGGGAGTTGTCCTTGGGGGGAACCTATCCTCCGGGGGAGTTGTCCTCCAGGGGCAGTTGTCCTGCGGGGGAGTTTCCTCTGGGGGAGCTTGTCCTCAGGGGATGTTGTCTCCGGGAGTTGTCTCCAGGGGAGTTGTCCAGGGGGAAGTTGTCTCCGTGGGAGTTGTTCCTGGGGGAAGCTGTTCTCGGGGGCTCGTCCTTGGGGGAGACTGTCCTCCGGGGGAGATGTCCTGCGGGGACCTGTCCTCCGGGGGAGCTGTCCTCGGGAGTTTGTCCCGGGGGAGTTGTTCTCCGGGGAGATGTCCTGAACAGTAAAATAGCTCAAATCGTGTGCAATATTAATGGTTTATTAAAATGAAATCTGCTGTCAGCAGAGTCGCCATAAAATGCAATTTAAAAAACAATTTAATTGAAATATCTTTTGCAATAATTTCTTGAGAAATACAAATTATACATCAGGAGTACACATCGTGCTGCACGATCCTGAACACTCTTTTTCTTATCTTCAACAACAAGCTAAAAACGACTAAAAACAGACTATTACAGTAGTCTAGTTGAGAAAGTATAAGTCTAAACTGCATGATGAAGGTTTTTCGTTGATGAACCTTCGAATTCGCCACAGGTTCTTAAGATGGAAGTTACAAGTACGAACTATGTTACTGACATGAGATGTAAGTGAGAAGGTGAGTCAATGAATATGCCATTCTTAAATTTATCAGAGGTACTATTTCACTATCACATACATTGAGTTTTAGATTGGTTAGATGTTCAAAGATTGGTTGTGACGGCAAGTACAGTGAATTCAGTTTTAAATGTTTAACTTGAGAAAGTTGGAAGTATCCATTTGTTAATCTCTAGCAATACATGTAGAAAATTCTTTGTAACCACTCTTGAACATTGCTCGTGATGGGATCAAAGAGCATCATATAGCTGAATATCAGCATAGATAGAAAAAAAAAATTGTGCTTACGATGATATTTGAAACAGCAGTGATATGTACATTGAACAATATAGGACCCACATATGAAAACGTTGGGGTTCTTTCTAGGAAACCATTTTCACGCACCGATTGTCATGGAAGGAATGCCGAAAAACGGGAGTTTTGTTGAATATACTGGAATAAAAAAAAATCGAGAAGATCATTTACTTAGTTACACAGGTTTATTGAGGGTTAATGTATATAAACAGAAATACTTGGGAAGAATATTTTTTACCCTACCTCGCGTTTTGAGCTTTAGAATCTCCCATTTTAGTCATTTTGGGTCGTTTTTCTGTGTGAAAATGATATTTTGGTCAACAGCAGTCACTAAAAGCTTTCTGTAAATTCAGCAGCGCATCGATTCCTGTTAGCTGAGTGAAGTAAATATATAATTTCTCTTTCCAATGATTTTAACTTCTTTGTGATTGGTCAATACTTTCCCCGCGTTTTTGATTATCATAAAAAAAAATATCATGATAAATACTTCGATCCTGACTGCAGCTTGCCTTCTCCTTTTACACGGTCTTATGCAGTGGCAGTTGTTGGCCGATATCGAAGGTCAGACGTAGAGAGAGTCTATACCCAGTACACATTTCCGTGAAGATTCTTGTTATCTCTTCTGGTCGTTAGTGCACTGTAGTGGAACTGTGCGTGTTTGGTATCAAATAACACTGTCCTTTTTGATTGTTCACGTTTTCATATGTAATAGACCCTTGCGAAACCCTATATTTACAAGTCCAGGGTGCTGAAACTTCATCTGAGATTTTTACACGGGACGTCCAGCCAGTAAGATATGAGTGCATCCACTGTAAAGCGACATTTGAGACTTTGAAATTGAATTCTAGTCGTCTTAACAAAATCCTGTGGTCTACAGTGTCAAAGGCTGCGCTCAGATCCAGAAGAACAAGAAAAACTGCTTTCTGTCTATTGGAATGAGCACGTGTGTCATTTTGGAACTTTAGAAGAGCGGTTGCGGTGCTGAAATTCATTTGATATGCTGATTGCATGGGATCATATAAATTGTTAGTGGTACGGTATTTGACTTTCAAATTCTTTGACTTCTTATTCTTTTGAAAATAATACATAAACCTTGCCATAGTATTAATCCATGCGACTATTAAACCCTCGGTCCAATTTCTATTTCGATAGAAAATGATTTAAATTTGCCGTGATATCATTTGTAATTGCGCTATACACGAAAAAGTATCACATCGCTTACAATATCACTGTATAAATAATCAGGATTTTTATTTTCAATTAATTCTTCCCGTCTTCTCTAAATGTTTGGGAATTGAGAAATTGGAAGGGAGAAAGAAAGACTCAACACGAATTAATTATTAATAATACGATTTTTTTATATTGCGCTTTTCCCATACGGCTCAAAGCGGTTACAATGTATTATTACCCCGTTCACTGGATTAAATTCCAGCTGCCATACAGGCGCTTTCATGAATTTATCCTCCCGGGTACCCATTAACACATGGGTTTAGTGTTAAGCAATGTAGATAAAATGCCTTGCTTAAGGGGAGGGGGGGGGGTATAAAGGCAACTGGTACCACACTTCTACTTGGCTTATATAAAAGAAATATCTCTAAAAAATGGATAAAAAGGTTATTTATAGAGGAATCTTACGATTACAAAAATTTTCACCCAAAATGGCTTAATTAGCATAATTTATGCAAATTTGCCCATTTTCACCCAAAACCAGATCTATATCTTACACCTTTGTAAGTCCTTTCTTTGATACAGATGTTCTCTAAACATATCACTAGGGAATGAATGGATTGGAATTGAAAATGTTTCTGTTGTTTTTGTTTTATGACAATTCCTTCTACTTCTTTTTTTTTTCAAACCTATTTATGTATTCATGACACTAATATGCCCTCGTCACACCGATGAAACCTACTCCAAACCAACACCAGACCGACCAAAAAATTGTGACTACGGTGTTACAAGAAAACTAAAACTGTATTCAAAATTCCAATCCATTCATTCCCTAGAAACACATGCATTAAACCGTATCAGGACATCTCCCCCGGAGGACACCTCCCCTGGGGACAACTCCCGGAGGACAGCTCCCCCGGAGGACAACTCCCCCGGAGGACAACTCTTCCGGAGGACATCTCCCCCGAGTACAACTCCCCCGAGTACAACTCCCCCGAGGGACAACTCCCCCGGAGGACAACTCCCCCGGAGGACAACTCCCCTGGAGGACAACTCCCCCGGAGGACAACTCCCCCGCAGGGCAACTCCCCCGGAGGAAAACTCCCCCGAATAACTGCTTCCCCGCAGGACAAGTCCCCCGGAGGACAACTCAACCATTCCGGAGAACAGATCCACATTGTACTCGTTAATTTTTGCTCCATTTGCGATTTTATTTTTTTTTTTTATTTATTTTATTTTTTTTAACCGAAATAGCCATTCATGAAAATACAAAATCTTTGGCAATTTTTGATTTTTTTTTTCCGGGGAAGGGTGTTAAATTTTGGCAGCTGAAGAGGCGCACTGCTATTGGAACCGAATTTTATCGTTAAGAGAGAGAGAGAGAGAGAGAGATATCAACTTCAATCTTAAATCACCATAGGAAGATGATCTGATTAGATTTTAGAGTATGTAGGTCAATGGTCAGGCCCGTAACTAGGATTTTTGCTGGGGTTCGAAATTTAAAAAAAATGAACCTTTTGAAGGAATAATTTTTGAGCGCAAAGCGAGCCGAAAATTTTGACTAAACATGACCCGAAGCGGTATATTTTACACATTTTTTGTTGTTGTTGTTATTTTTTTACAAAAGGTGACGATCGACTTTCTTTTACCCAAAAAAAGAGAGAAAAAAAAAAAAAAAAAAAAAAAAAAAAAAGAAGAAGAAGAAGAAAAAACAAAAGATGATTTTCAAGCGCAAAGCGTCAAGTGGAAAATTTTATATCACACCTCTTCAATTATTCAGAAATACATTTTGTTTTGGCTTGCTTCAGCAAATGTTTTAGAATTATAAATGTTTTTATCGGATATGTTGACGAAAATACTGAAAAATTGGTTGATATGCCGAAATGTTTTTATTTTTATCTACTCCTGGAGATACTTTCATACCAATACTAATTGCAATAACACCCTCTTATGATTGCGAACACACGGCATGAATGCAAAGCTGTGCAAGTGCATGCTTTACACCATTCAGATATGAATATTCGGTTTGTTTTGGATAAATGTAAAAAAATTATCTGTAAAATCTTAAACCCAATGACAATGATTGTATAACATTATTCCTTGTAAAACTGACAATACAAGTGATGGTGTTTGAATTGATTTTTGTGAATTGATTTTTTGATAAATAAATATTGTGTTCTCGTTTAAACTTTTGCGCCCATTCTAATTTATTTAAGGTGTGATGAATTATTAATTGAAGCTTAATTATCGTGGCTCACCCCCCCCCCCCTTGCTGAAGACGACTAGGGATATATAGGCCAACTCGCCCTTCGTGCTCTTTTCTACTCCTGTAGCTTCATTTTTAAGTTTCCCATTTATTATCCTTTCTTTTTTCAACATTTCTTTTATTTCTTGCATGTCATTTATTGTCCTTTTTCTGAGGGTTACATTTTGTTGGGGTGCCTCTGAATCTGCCAAACCTAAAAAATCTTTTGAGGGAAGGAGTAGCCATTCAAAGATTGGAAGGGGTGGTTCTAATGGATGATTAGCAATTAAACAACCATTCCCCCACCCGCTCGTCATTACAGAAGGGTGACTCCATGCGAAAAGTACTGTAATAATTGTAACAGAAAGAAAAAAAACCTAGGGGTTGGCATAAAATCAATATATAAAGCATTTAAAGTGAGGGGAGATGTCATCCGGGGGAGATGTACTGCGGGGGAGCTGTCCTCCAGGGGAGTTGTCCTCCGGGGGAGCTGTCCTCCGGGGGAGATGTCCTGCGGGGAGTTGTCCTCCAGGGGAGTTGTCCTAGGGGAAGTTGTCCTCCGTGGGAGTTGTCCCTGGGGGGAGCTGTCCTCCGGGGGGCTCGTCTTTGGGGGACCTGTCCTCCGGGGGAGATGTCCTGCGGAGGAGTTGTCCTCCGGGGGAGCTGTCCTCCAGGGGAGTTGTCCTCTGGGGGAGTTGTCCTCTGGGGGAGCTGTCCTCCAGGAGTTGTCCCCGGGGGAGATGTCCTCTGGGGGAGATGTCCTAGAACCGCATTAAACAAATATGCGAAGCTTGAATAGCATTAGACATTCCATTCTAGATTTATCTTGGTTTACGCTGAGGCAAATTATAAAAAAAACTGCCTTTTAGAAAAACTAAGGAAAACGTCATCTGGTAGTTTTCAATGTATCCAAGACATAAATGTTTCATAAATTAAGATGTAATTTAAGATTGTTAAAATAAAAGATTAACATAAACACGTATGACTTGGAAATGGAACTAAACTGTCAATTAAGGGCCTCAAAGGCAGTGTTAATTACATCATTCAATTTTTATTATTTTTTGTTAACTTGTATCGAAGACGTCTTCGGTATTTTGTTTCCAGTCAAGGATACAATACTTTTTTTTCCGTGGCGGGGATGTCTCCAATCATTTTTTCCATCGCAGACACGGATTTTGGACTCCCGAAACTCATGAACGTCGCGGGGACTGAGGAGACATCTCGGAGAAGTTTCCGCGACAAGTTTCCAAACACTTTCAAAATTGTTTCAATACGGTTTCATAGTTTTCCCGAATCCGTCTTCTCGACGGAAAAATAAAATATCGTCTTCGAAACGTCCCGGAGACATCTCTGCGACGTCGGCCTGCGGGATAATTTTCAAAACTGTCTCAAAGCTAATCGAAAACCTTCTTAAAGTACACACACGGAGAAAATACACAGTATTTGCTAATAATGGCCAAATTGCATGTTGCTGAATAGATTTTCCTTCGTTTATACGATTGACATGCTGAAAATGACTTGAATCCGTCAGAAATAGCTGTAAATGGTTTTTAGTGTTTTTGTTTAATCCGCCCCCAAATGGGCCGCTCGGCATGCGGAGGAGCTCCTAGCTTGTGACGTCACACCTTGGACAACTCGAACAACAGCCAGCTGATCTGAGCTTGCGCGCGCAGCTTGATGCATGTGCGTGCAATGCATGCATATACTTATATACGCAAACACATCACTCGCACTGTACTAGCTTGATATAACTGCTGTGTCTCGGATTAATATGGCTCTTTTATCACAACTGATTACACAATTGGACAAATCATACAGGGTTGTATACTAGCATTCTTAGAATATCGTGTTTTGAGATATTGTTAACGATTGTGATTATTTTGTAGGTTTGAACTTGCTGCGATAGATTTTTGAAGAGTTTGCAATCATGGTAAAAGCACGAATTGCCTTGCTCATCTCTCACCAAGGGGCCGTGAACAGTGCGGCCCGTTAGTTGTTGGTGAAGCGTTTAATTTGCCAATTGACATTCGGAGATATGATGCCTAAAATTCCACGTAAATTTATAGTGTCTTCATTCCTAAGAAGACTTATTCTGTGTTGAATCTATAACGATTTTAATATGATTTTTTTTTAAATCTGAATCCCTCCAAATAAGGTTTTAGAGCAAAATATGATCATGTCACTGTCATGACTTTCCCAACTAACTTGCACGAATTAACACTACCATCATTAGTTTGTCAAGGTGGTCGTGTCACATTTCCACCAAAATTCCTTATTTATCGAAATTCAATGGCTAAAAGGCCAGAAACGTCCTTAAAATAAAATCAATACATATTGAAGAGACACAATATTTAAGAATCAATTCTGTAAGCATTGATTTGTTTGCAATATTTATGGTGTACTAATTTATTTTGGCTTAATTCTTACACACGCAACGGGATGGGGTAGTGTATACCAGTCCGCCAGGAGCGGTTGGAACATACAGTCGTCTCTCGTAAGACTGCTGCTTGTATCACGAATGCAAAATCTGTCAAATCCATTGCAACATGGTCGAATCTACAAAATAATGTTATTTCATTCCAAACAATATCTGAAACCATGAAAAAAGTTCACATATACTGTAACTGAAGAACTAAGGAGCTTTTCCATCCGAAAGTTTGGACGAATTATTGTTATAGCTAACGGATGAAAGTATCTTGTGATCTGCACAATAATATAAAGACTTACAAAACCAAACGAACAAAATCAAGATTATGTAGATATATAGGATTACTGGTTTTAATATTTTGTCATGACAACAAAACTAAAAGTGTGATTTGAACAGTCCACAATAAAAACAATGTCACTTAGTTTGTTTTATTATCTTTTTTTCCCCACTTATTTTCGTGCTGAGGATAGGCCTATTTTAATTATACTTTAATATGATGAAAAGGAATACATTATTGAAACGGATTAACTTAACAATATAGAAATTTGATAGAGGATCAACAGTCGGCAAGGTATATCATTTGACCAGTTAGTAAGGGCCTGGGGTGAAGCATAAGATGAGAAGAGAGAAAAAAAACTTTTTAAGAATCAGAATGTGCAATGTACGCAATATAGCACAGTACAGGATATGTGCATACAGTGGACACAGAACGGATGCCCACGCTGTGACGTCATAATCTCGACGCCTTTGCGGGGTACCGCTGAAGCCTGGAAATGGGGGCCCTTCTTTGAAAGGTGATAACCCCTGATCTAAAACAAGTATTGACAAGGGGTTTAGGTATTCTGAATCAGTAAAGATTTTTTGTTACAGTGGTATGAGTTTGGTTGCCATAAAAACAAAAAAAGTTTTGACTCTCCAGTTGTCTACTTTAAAGTAATCCCAAATCCCTCCCAAAGTAGTTTCCGTGATTCTCATGACTCATGAAACATCGCGGGGAATGAGGAGACGATTCGGAGACGTCCCGCAGACTTCTCCGCGACAATTTTGAAAACAATTAAGCCGTTTCAAAACCGTCTCAAAGTAGCCTCAAATCCGTCTTAAGGTAAACCCCTCACAAAACGTTCCGCAAATCATCTTTGGGTCATAATAACGTATTAGGTACGTTTTAGTTATTCCTATATTCATACAATTGGAACGATAATTTATTCCCCAAAGTATTGATATCATATTTTTAATGATTGTTTAATGCTTCAATGCACAGATTATCAGAATATGGAGAAAAGTAAAAAGTCAAATGTTGTAAAATGCACATTTATTGATCACATTGAAGTTCCACAACTCCAATTTAGACCCTAATAACTCTTCGGGTATTTTTCCATTTTATTTAATTTCATACATTGGCGGCGATCCCGAGGGGGACGGGTGGGACGTGTCCCCCCCCCCTCGATATTTAAAGCTTACCAACAAAAAATATATATATATATATATTAGACCAAAAAGCAAAGTGTGCGTAAAATTGACCAAATTCAGGTAAATAAAAAGCATAATTTTCGACTTGCGCTTCGCGCTCGCGAACGGAAATCCTAGACAATGATTAAACGAATACTATTCTTTCTTCAAGTCGCTATTATGATTTATTTTTTCCAACGTTTTATTTTTATAAATGGCAAAATGTGTGAAGTAGGTCCCCAGGCATGCCAGGTAGCACAAAATCATCATAAAAACATCATAATGATGTTTGGCTAAATGTTATGAAAATATTTTTCGCCAATGTTAAAATCATATGGAAATGTATGGTTTTAGATTTATCAAGAAAATGTTTTCATAACATTGAATATAAACATTAGTAAAACGTTATAAACACAGTTTTTAAATGTTAGGCGTTGACAGTATTGCAACATCATAATGTAGGACATTATTTTGTACACATAAATGACTCTTAGTTTCTTGTCCTCAGATGACTTGTTACTTGTCCTCAGAGTGACCTTATCTTCATTGTCTCTAGATCTTCATTCATAGACTTTCTCTTTGTTATCACCTCTCCCTATTACCTGTTTCACATTCCTTATCTGATCACTCTCTTTGTACTTGATTTATGTGCATGCTTGATCTCTCAGCTATTTTGATTACTCTCTTTCCCGCCTTTTCTATATCACATGACTTTCCTACTCTTTGCCTCTATTGGCTAAACCCTTCATGAATATTTAGTAGGTAAACTTTAATTGTATTTTATCTTTGTTATTTATAATATATTCGTTTGGTCATGCTCAGTATATCATGATTAAATAAGGGGCATAGAAGGAGCTACTATGCCCAGCAGATGAGACCTCCTTCAAGAAAAGGCTTCCGCTACATTCTAGTTGTAGGGAGATATATTTAACAAGTTCTAGGCTGGTTACCACAACAGAAAAATACGTCTTCACTCCAAGAAAGTTAGGTCTCATCTGCTGGGCATAGTAGCTCCTTCAATGCCCCTTATTTAATCATGATATACTGAACATGACCAAACGAATATATTATAAATAACAAAGATAAAATACAATTAAAGTTTACCTACTAAATATTCATGAAGGGTTTAGCCAATAGAGGCAAAGAGTAGGAAAGTCATGTAATATAGAAAAGGCGGGAAAGAGAGTAATCAAAATAGCTGAGAGATCAAGCATGCACATAAATCAAGTACAAAGAGAGTCATCAGATAAGGAATGTGAAACAGGTAATAGGGAGAGGTGATAACAAAGAGAAAGTCTATGAATGAAGATCTAAAGACAATGAAGATAAGGTCACTCTGAGGACAAGTAACAAGTCATCTGAGGACAAGAAACTAAGAGTCATTTATGTGTACAAAATAATGTCCTACAATAATGATGTAGGAAAGAATATGAAAAAAACATGTAAATAATGTTTGAAAGCTATGTCAATAAAATGTTATACTAATATCATATAGATATCAAAGTAATATTTTTTTAGAAACGTTTTTAATCTGATTTTAAAACCATACATTTTATATGAATCTAAAATTTCTTAAAAACATTACAATGATGTTTATTCCTAATGTTCTTAAAATGTTGGCAGAAAAATATTACAATAATGTTTGGCTGAACGTTGTGCAAATGTTTTGAGAAAATGTTAAAATCATATGAAAATGTATGGTTTTAGATTTATCAAGAAAACGTTTTCATAACATTGGATATAAACATTAGTAAAACGTTATAAATTTATTTTTTAAATGTTAGGCGTTGACATTATTGTAACATCATACGAATGTGAAGAAAACATGTGAATAACGTTTCACAAATGTTTGAAAGTTATGTTAAGAAAATGTTGTACTAATATCATAAAGATATTAAAGTAATATGTTTTACAGACATTTTGAATCTGTTTTTAAAACCATACATTTTTTAAAGGAATTTGACATTTCTTGATAACATTACAATGATGTTTTTCATAATGTTCTAAAAATGTTGGCACAAAAATATTATAATAATGTTTGCCTAAATGTTGTGCAAATGTTCTTATAAAATGTTAAAATTATATGAAAATGTATGGTTTTAAAACTATCAGGAACTATTTTTACAACATTAGACACAAATATTAATAAAACGTTATTGACACATATCTGAAATGTTAGACTTTGATATAATTGCAACATCATATTGACATTGTGAAGAATGTGAAGAAAACATGAAAATAACGTTCTAAAAATGTTTGAAAGCTATGTTGATAAAATGTTGTATGAAGACATTAACAAAGACATATATAATAATAATAATGGTTTTTTATTAATTCAAAAATCAAAGTCGTAGCCACATGGCTAAATTGCATATGATTTTTTACAAAGTTCTGATACATAATAATTAATGAGCATAACATAAATATTTTAGTAAATAAATAATCAATTCAGTAGCTAAGTGTAAACATACAATGTACAAACTAATAACATATCAATTATACAAAAAAGACAAAAAAATCTAACTGAGAAAAGATGAAAAGAGTAACAAAAGGACTACTGGGAGTAGGACAAAATGAAGAGGAACAAAAGAGAGGTCGAGGAGAATAAGAAAGAATCTGAAAGAAAGAACACTGCAGGGTAGTAAAGAGAGATTGATAGTAGAAACAATGAGAAATTACATGAAGAAACATGAAGTGTAACAATTCTCATTCGACATAATGAAATAGATATATATGAAAAATATACATTACTTATTATCAAGATAATAATTACACTAGCAAACTCGCAAATTAATTATGGCATTTAAAAGTATAGTTGGGTGGTAATGAAAGTAGGACAGGAAAATATCATAGGCGTAAACACAAAAGTACGAGAGATCAAAAATTATTATTATTATTATCCGTTCCCTTAAATTAATCACTAGCATTGAGAACAATATAAGAGTAGCGTCTTAAAGTCATTTACATTTTCGCATTAATAATGTAAACAAATCATATAGAAGAACGGGTCAGATCCTTTGCAAAGTGTAGCACAATAATTATTAATATTGAATATTTATGAATTAATATTGAGGTTAACAATAATAATGATAATAGAAGAAACTTAAGTTCAGTTGAAGAGACGATAATGGACTTGTGATAATTTTGGCTAACATGTCCAGACAATGAGATAGCGTTACGTTTCCATAATTATGTATGTGTACGTAAATTGTAGACATATGTATATCTACATTTCATTTAGTATTCGTACAAAGTATGGGATTGGACTTCGCCTGAAACGTTCAGTTCTGCATCTAATCTGAGTGTATGGAGTGACTCTTCTCAATGATCTAGAGAGTTGCCTAGGGGGAGGAAGCCAGTCGCTGAATTCTACTGAGGACTGTAAAGATCTGGCAAAACTAGAACATAATTCAAGTCTCCTGGACTGAAGAGTTTTTAGTCCTGTGACTCGAAGGGCATTCTCGTACGTTACATACCGAGGTCCCAAAACTACTCGGAGAGCTCTCTTTTGTACTCTTTCGATTTGTGAACTTTGCTCAACAGTAAGGCCAGAGTGCCATACAGGGATTGCATATTCTACAATTACTAAAAGAAAGAAAAAATAACACTAGTCGAAGTCATTATAGTAAATAGTGGTAGTATTTTACGAGCTGTGATTGGTTGAAATGATGTCACGTGTCATTCACGTTTTTGTTATATAAAATGGGTGGTATGAGAGAAGGCTTCTGATTGGTCAATTGCCCTATTTTGCGATGCCGTAATTCGGTATAGTGCACCGCGTGCACTATACCAGCAATTTCTGCACTGCCTTGTTGCGCAAGTAAAAAAAATGGTGCGCACAACAATAGATACGCGGAGCAACAATATACGTCACAATAGCTTAATTAGCACCAAAAGTTTGGCAAACATATTGGCAAAGATAAAGCCAGATTAGGCAAGGTCAAATATCTAGGGGTCTATTTACTATAATAAATACTGCATGCATCTATTAATGCAACATTACTGACTATGTGAACTCCAAATACTAAATAGAGCTACTAAATAGAACTAAATACTTCAAGAGCTGAAGAGAGGATTCATCATAGACTAGTTCACGCGTTACATTTAACTTTCAAGGTTTAAAAACTCTCCTGTTTTTACGTGTTAAGGGATTTTCAAGTCTTCTTGGAGAGAGGATTCATCATATAAATAGTAAGGTAAGTTCAGATATACTTTGATACAATTTTCTGTTCCCATCTAATATAACATATAGCACATGCTTATTGTCGTTCAATATACAATATCATTCGTGTCCATAAATTTCAAATTTCTCTTGTGCGTTTATATTTAAACTCGGCCTACGGCCTCGTTGAAATATAAGCGCACGCGAGAAATTTGAAATTTATGGACACTCATATTATGGTATATTGCACTCGCTAGCATGCACTATTTGTATAATAGTGAACGGTTTTTGTTATATTGACCGTTTTTTTTTTTTTTGTTATATTGAACGCTTTTTACCTGTGTTAAAATGAATGGTGAAATCGATTGCCTTGTTGCGCAAGCGCGTAATAACAGTAAAATGGTGCGTACAACAATAGATACGCGGAGCGACAATATAGGACACAATAGCTTAATAAGCACCAAAAGTTTGGCAAACATTTGCGAAGATAAAACCAGATTAGGCAAGGTCAAAGATCTAGGGGTCTATTTACTATAATAAATAGTGCATGCATCTATTAATGCAACATTACTGACTATGTGAACTCCAAATTCAAAATTATCCCTCGGGCACATCTGTTTCACCTCGGCCTACGGCCTTGGTGAAATAAATGTGCCCTCGGGATAATTTAGTATTTGTCGTGCACATAATCTAGTATGTTGCATGGGAGAGCATGCACTATTTATACAATGTTGAACGCTTTTTTGTTATGTTGAACGGTTTTTTGTTATGTTGAACGGTTTTATCCTGTGTTAAAATGAATGGCGAAATCGATTGCTTTGTTGCGCTAGCGCGTAATAACAGTAAAATGGTGCGCACGACAATATATACGCGGAGCAACAATATACGTCACAATAGCTCAATTAGCACCAAAAGTTTGGCAAACATTGGCAAAGATAAAACCAGATTAGGCAAGGTCAAATATCTAGGGGTCTATTTACTATAATAAATAGTGCATGCTCTATTAATACAACATTACTATGTGAACTCCAAATACTAAATCATCCCTCATGCACATTTGTTTCAACTCGGCCTACGGCCTCTGTGAAATAAATGTGCCCTCGGGATAATTTAGTACTTTTATTGTGAAAACAATTATCACCAACCCTCCTGTCTGCAATATTCAAATGTTGACGTCATCACCAAAGTGCCCATATTGGCATATGTATTTAATGTACTTTTTTTAAAAACTACAATGACTCTACTATGTCTGGAATTTGCTGAAAATGTTGAAAATAATTAACTTTAAGATATCGTTTGAAATTATAAGACCCTTCATTAAATTCTTTGACTATTTTTTATATTATTTCTTTTTGTAATATTATTTTAATATTATTTTCATAATACAAATCAATATAGGCTGAGAGTAGTAATTTTTGGTCCATTCCAAGTTTGATGAAAAGGAATACATTAGAAAAGTGCCATACATTATTTTGTGCTTCCCTTTTTTTCCTGTTTAACAACTGTGATGTTCATACCTTTGCTTTCAAGGAGCAATGCCATATCTTATTGGCAACGATTCTAGACTATTTCGCAATTTGAGTCTCGAGAGTCGTGGAGATGTCTCCTGAGTCTCCAGAGAGGTGCGGGGATATTGATTTAAAAGTCTTTCCAGTTGCTAGCTGCAATTAAGCAACCTGACATCGCCGATACTCTTTTGTCTACTACTATACACAAAATCGGTCGCAACTAGTTCGCGACTCCAGTCTCTGTAGGCTTGCAGATGTCGCCGTGACATCTTCTGGGTCTCCAGGGAATCGCCCCCCCAAAAAAAAAATCAAACATCTCTGGCATTTTTTCAAAGTCTTTTAATTGATTTTTGGTGCAGATTTGAGGGGTTGTGCAGAATTTACTCAGCAAATATACAAAGCGAGCGCGAAGCGCGAGCGGAAATGTTTGAGGTTAAATGAACCGAATCTTGCATAATAAAAAAATAAAATACTGCATTGATTACCAATGAATTTAACAAACATGCCGTACCAGTAGGCCTAGGGTATGTGCCAAATTTTTATTTCATTTAATCCTATAAGGCCTATTTAAATCTAAGCGAGCAAGACGCGCAAGCTAAAAAAACAAAACAAACAAACAAAACACAAAACAAAACAAAACAAAACAAAAACAAAAGCAAAAACAAAAAAACAACCAATTTGGGGGCCTGAGCCCGATTTCGTTTTCACAAATCTAAATACCATGCGAGCAGAAAGTTTTTAGGCTAAATGAACAGAATCTTGCAATATAAGAATCATGATAAATGCTCAATTATT
>CALNVZ010003745.1:136129-157675 GCA_940671915.1 Paracentrotus lividus | reverse complement strand
CGACCTTTTTTTATATCTTTTTTTATTACCAGGGGGGGGGGGGGGAGGGGGGGTGCATGGCCCAAGCGCCTCTGGAATGCTGCCCCCACAGTAATGGTTATTGAAACCAAATGGGCATTGGCATTGTTCCCAAACTGTTCAATTTGGAGAAGTGATATCGGCAACATGGCAATTGGACCAGTGGGTATTTGTACAAATGGAAATTGCCAACTGGAATGTTAGACGAACTGGTCATTCCGACAAATGACTATTGCATGAGTTAAACGAAACAAATGTTACCCCCCTACCTGAAGTGACTTTGGCCCACCTGGCTGGGGGGGGGGGCAGCCAAATTTTCTGATTTAAACATGTACAGACAATGAGCGGTTCTCACATCTATGGGGGGGGGGCTCGTCCATTCATCCCCCCTGGATCCGCCACTGTAGAGGAACGGGGGGGGGGTCACTTCCACATGATGTCCCTTCAAAAATGTCTTGTGGATTCCTATTGGTATTTTCTGAAATGTCCTGTGGTATTCGTATGTATTTCTGAATGTCCTGTGGTATTCGTATGTATTTCTAGTGGTACAATAAAATACCATAGAAGTACAATAGGGAAATACCACACAGGAAGGGGACCAAAAGATACCATTACAGCAGTGCTGTGGTATTGGCACAATACCTATGTATGGTATTGCTGTTATGGTTTTTGGCACAAATACCATAATGTGTATGGTTCTGTATGTTTTTTTGGCACCAAATACCATATGTATGGTATTTCTGTATGTTTTTTTGGCACGAATACCATATGTATGGTATTTATGTATGGTTTTTGCACAAATACCATATGTATGGTATTTATGTATGGTTTTTTGGCATAAATACCATATGTATGGTATTTATGTATGGTTTTGGACACAAATACCATATGTATGGTATTGACGTATGTGTTTTGGCACAAATAACTATGTGTGGTATTTCTGTATGCTTTTTGGCACTAATAACATATGTATGGTATTATTGTAGGACAATAGTTTCAGCTCCCAGATCTCTAATTACAAATAATTGATCGCATAATATTATCGGGGCGAGTGAACCCCTCTAAAATAAAATTGTATGCTACTATTTCTCTTTGTTTACTCTTTAGAAATGGCTCCAAAACAATAGATATAGACACATTTGGGTAGCATTTCATTGAAGTGAGCCCTCTTCGTGTCCGCCATATACATGTACATGTAGCTGGGCGTTACCAAGTGTACTACGCATGCGCCATGTGCCCCTACATGTATGTCTGCGTGTTTGTTGTTACGCATACACCCGCACACAAGGAGCATGCGTATTACATAGGAAGCCCCAGCAATGACTGCAACCATGACAAAACATCACCCAAACCAAAGTCGTCTATACTGGAATATTAAGAAATTTTCACATTTCTATTTTGATTACCTTAACCCATAGGCCTAGATGACAGAGATTTCCCAATTGGCAAAAATCATATCTTTATTTCACTCCTGCAACCTTTAAAAAAATTAAATTTATAGTTAATAACACTTTAAAAGAGAAATGCAAATTGCATCAAAAAATTTGCCAAGTTGCGTGTACAAATAGTGATTATTCATTTTTCTTCACATTGCCAATTTAAGGATTTCAATTATTATTTTCATTTAAACTGTTCGAAATCAAGTACCGTTTAATGTACAGTGGAAGAAATAAATTATTTTAGGTCAGTGATTTTTTTGCTCTTTCAGTTGATATGTAATTCATAATTCATAGCATTCTAGTTTCATAGATACTGCGGATGCGTCGCCAAATTAAAGGAGACAGTAATTACCATTGCGAGATTCTGCTGCTCTATTGTCGTACAAAAAATGAAAATGATCGGATAGTAAACAAAAAATACTGGAGGAGTTAACACCAACTGGGAAGTATGTCTGTCAGGAACATCAGTATACGCACTCCAGGCCCCCCCCCTAAAACAAAAACAAAACAAAACAAAACAAAACAAAACAAAACTACTACAACAACAACAACAACAACAGAAACAAAAATAAACGGCAAGAAGGAAAGAAAAAAGAAGAGAGGTAAAAGTAAAATGAATGGAACAGACCTATTGACAATGCTGTTATTTATAGTTTATTGTTGATATAAATGCATACAGACTGAGAGCAAAAAAATAAAAAAAATAATAATAATATGATTTTTGAGGCACAATAGATTAACCCTATGTACGTCATTTGAAATTTAATGATATTTAGGCCTAACAATAATTGTAACTATTAAACAAAACAAAATGAAAATTACTACAATGACTCTTCGTAATTCTAAAATGGCCTATTTTTTGGTTGTTTGATGGGTTCATTCAACCGTGAATGAATGGATATTGGTTGCATACACTTCCACAACAGGAATTCCATCATATTTGATCGATTATACCATGGCAAAGTAGTAAAAATGGCAGTTTGGGCAATTTTTGCTGCATGCTCACTCAACCGTGAAATTTGACGCAAATTTCTTTTCCGTTTATTGGGAAGCACGTTTTGCATATATCCTGACGCGTAAAATGTTTAAAATCTGAAAATGGGTCCATTATCATTGAATAAAAGTTGCCATTTTTGGCTTGCGAACTTTAAAAAAAATGACATTTTTGCATTCACCCATTGCTCACTGAAGCATGACTTGATGATTTTTCCTAAAATTCGCTCCCATTGTGGCTGATTAAATATCCTACACGGACATATAATTAGATTTTTTAAATTCCTCCTGGTTCAAAATTTATTGATATCTGAAATAGGGGGAACTTTCTTTTTGTGTTGTGTTTAGATTCTACACACATATGTAGATTATTTTGATCCTATTCTTACAGTGTGTAAATCTTGGAGTCTGTTGTGTATTTCTTCTCCTTCGGGGAATGCGGTTGGGGGGGGGGGTCTACTGAGTTATTAGGAGTCTGAACGGGTTGGATGTCTGGATATATACGATATAACAGCCACATAAAATAGTTTAGGAGCATGTTACAAATGTTATATTGAACAAAGATTGATGACGATAAGTAGGCCTACTATAGTATTCAATTTCTGGCTTAATCTTTAGACAAAAAACAAGGTTTAATTTTTATGAGGTGCATAGACACAGATTAAACCCCCATTATTAAACAAAATGTAGCCAAAAATTTAGAATAAAGTCAATCAATTTTAAATGTATATCATCTTCGGTTAAAGACCAACATCATGAAATGATTATTTCATATCATATTTTTTTTTCCTTTCCTTTTTTTTTTTTTTTAAATCAGATTGACTTTAAAGGAAAACTGTTTCCACCAATTTATCTGCTAGCTCCAGGACATTGGAATTCACAAACGTACAGATGAAGCTGTGTAATAAAGGTATATATTCTACAATGATCATTGGTTTAACAATTAGATTTGATTTGAGCTCAAAGGTTAATGGTCACAGGTCAGCGTATAAAATTATTATTTTTTCTTTAAGGGTGGAGGCCTATTGTAATAGCAATCGCATTTTCCTTTTTTATTTCAAATTTGGAAGCCTCATTCCATAATGTTGCCCCCCCCCCCAAAAAAAAAAAAAAAAAAAAAAAAAAAAAAAAAAAAAAAAAAAAAAAAAAAAAATCAAACAAGCTTTCACCATTTTGTTTGGGGGGGGGGTTCAAGGGGATAAAAAGAAATTCTCAACATTTAAGTATTTTGGGGGTGAAAATTCCTTTGGTATGTATTCATTCACTATGCCTGAGATTTTTTAGAATGGAAAGATAGATAGATAGATCATGGTCTTTATTGGCAATATTCAAAATAGCAGCCATATGCTGAAACAAAATGAATTTATATAGGTATAAAACAGTCTTAAAAACTATACAAAAACATTACAAAAATTAAAATCATCTTGACAAATATACAATTTAACAATTAAACGTTATATAAAGAATAATGAATTGATTAACAAACAAGATTATAGACGTACAAGTTAAGATAAATTATAACACAAAATTCATGTTAGGCCATGCGAGTGAGTCTCAAAGATATACAAATTTCAATTATTATATATTAAAATGTATGGTTACATGCATCAGCATTTACGTTAAATCATTTCAGATATATTGTGTATGAAAATTGCTATTCAAATTGATGTTTGGATTGTTCTCATCATGACGACTCAAGATTATCTTTAACATGTATTAAAAATCATTGGTCTAGCTTCACGAAATTAGGGAAAATTAGGGGAGGGGTGGTGCGTCACTTTATATTTATTTGTTTCTTCTTTGTTTTTCTTAATATTTTTTTTTCAGGATAATGCTTCTGCAATGCGCAAGAAGAAAAGATGCCAAAATGGATTTATCTCACACCAGCCACTTCAGGAAGAAAAGCGATATAAGCTGCTGCCCAACATTATCTTTAGAGGTACATGATAATGCCCATCCCCAAATAAATAACAAGGCCTTCCCCATTCAACTGATATTAAACTTTGAACAATAAATAAGGTCTTTTTTTTCAAGCAGACTTAAAAATTAGAAATGCACTTGTTTTGAGAGAAAATGTAAGATTTTTTATGTGAAGAATTATTTAAGATTTGTATCCAATGGCTTACAATTTAAATCAAATGTATCTGTATTTTTAAACTCGCCTCTTTTGTGTCTGTGTCATACAATATTATTGTCGACAGGAATTTCGGTTGGAGAGTCCTCACACACAGAGTTGTATGACTAAAATTAAATTTGAATAAATATGTATCGACAAACTGAACAACTTTCATTTTTGGGAGAATATGAGGACAACCTAACTTACTTTTCTTTTTGTATCACAAAGGTTTCTACAATAGTAATAATTGCATGAAATACATTTAATAAATCAGTGACACCACTCCTTTTCATTCAAGAAATAACAATATTTTTTCCGTCTTCCAATAGAAGCAAAAATTCATTTTCAGCATTGCCGACCCAAGTCAAAGCATCGCCATGAAATTGTGGATCAACCATAAATATGTGTCTTTATACATGTACAGTTCACTCTCATTATCAGAAGAAGGGGACTAGAATGAACTCGACATTGAGAAATCTTGTATCCTGGCTCATAATATTAGGAATGGACTGTTTTTTATCTTAATGCATGGGAAACCTGTTTTTTTTTTTTATTTATTAAAAAAATTAAGTACATCTTGTTTTTCCTTTTTTCTTCTCTGTCCTTTACCATCATGCAGGAGCTGTAGTGACTCCAACTGCATATCTTGAAGGATGGTAACAAGGCCCCAGCATTGACGGCTTCTGGAAGAGATGTATCTTTTTGCATCATCCGACACTGAGCATCCTTCAAACGTTACCTTCATCTGACTCATCAACCCTAACTTCAATGGATCATCGCATCAAGTCTCCGAGATGACATCATTCTTTGTAGAGCTACCTTCTATTGTATATATTTGCCTTTGCTTGTTCTTCACATCATCCCTTTTCTTCATTTCTGTTTCAAATACTGAAACTTTCCCAGGCCCTTATTTTCCGATACCTGTTTAAAGACTCTTTTCAAGACTGATATTTTTTACTTTAAAGTCTATTTATAATCATTTCGTCACTGCTTGTCACACACTTAATTATGTATTAAATTCTTTCTGATACTCGTGTTACTGACAAGTGAACTCACCTCTGCCGAGTTAAGCCATGCAATATTTGATACAATTTCTTAAATAAACCAACAGAAAAAAAGGAAAAATTTTGTTTGTGTTTCCTTTTTATCTTGTAAAATTTTATGTATACAAAGTTCTTTTATACAGTTCACTCCCATTATAATGATGTATTCAGGACCAATCTTGCAATATTGAATACATACATGTAGCCTATATATGGACATCTGCACAGAAATTGCAACCAGGAAAAACACTTTACTCTGACGAAATTTTGTACCAGTCCTTATTATAATGGGAGTAAACTGTATTTTTACACTTTTTAAAACTTCCAATTATCAATATTTTCCATAAATATGTGCTTATTTACCACTTACGGGGTGATAGTTACAATTGATTAGAGGAATTACGATTGATTGGCAGCTGAACTTACGATTGATATCAATCGTAAGTTCTTTGTGTTACAGAAGATACGATTGATTTTGAGAAACGATTGATTTTAGGACTAACGATTGATTTTTGAACTTACGATTGATTTTGGATCAATCTTAAGTCTTTGTGTTACACCCCACTGGTTTCCAAATGAGGCTACCAAGAAAAAAGCAATCGTAACTTTTTATCAATCGCAAGTCTTTGTGTTACACCCCACAAGTTTATAACAGCTCCAGGCCTGAAATTCAAAAATGATCTGTATGTTATTAGCATGTCAAAATTACATGACAGTTATCTTTATTATACAATATTTTTCTGTTTGAATGTTTACAAAAGATTCTGTAATACAGTATACTCTGGTTGTAGCAACAAGGAATAAGCTACTTACATGTACCTTTTTAATTGAACAGACACACACACACACAAGAAAAAAAAAAGAAGCCCACATACATGTATGTACATCCTTGACATTAGAACAGGCAAAATACCTAATTCTACAAAACCATGTATCCATGCCAGTATAACGGGAGTATACTGTACCATGTACATGTAATTGACTCAAAATGTTTGTATAAATGAGAGGAAACTATTTTTATGTTAAAGTGAATTAATGTTGAATGTTACTTCTTATTTCTTCAAATTTAAATACAAGTGAAATAACTTTGATCTTGCAATACATACCAAAAATGGCGCTAATAAGATGATTGATAAAATCTGACTGTACTCAAACGTCTTCGTTTATTAAAACCTACTGTACATACAAAGTTGTCCATCGATGTGCACTTTTCCATTCTCTTATTTAGCATGTAATACCACATTCCACATTTTATTATTTCCAGTAAATACATCAATTCTATCTTACCAGGTATACTGCATAAATAACAATGGTAACATTTATTAAAAATGACAGTAGCCTATACCATAGAAGCATTGTAATTGCAAGTTGATGAAGACGTGTGAAAAAAAAAAATTGTTAAGAATAAAAAGAGATACAAACACTGCGAATTATAGGCAACATTTCATGACATCACAATATTCCCACCACACCAAAATTAAATTGTCATGCTTACGAATTAGGAGTAGGAATTTGCTAAAGTCTCCTCTCATAAAAACATGTGTATCTGATTTCATTTTCCCTTTGCTCAAGTTTTATTTTTTATTTTGCGTGTTCAAAGATATTTTTTAATTATTGTTTTCTTTTAGAATGATTATGTTCGATATGAAGTGTATACATAAATGTCAAAGAACTCATTAACAGTTTTGTATCAGAGTTTGTCAGGTGTTGATGTTGGTATTTGTAAACAGGATTTGAAGTACAGGAGACCAGATTGTTTATCGTTAAATATGTCCTTTTGACATTAAATCTAAACTTTGTTTATCTCCTTTTTTGGGGTGGGGTTAGAGATGATGTGTTGAGCTTTTTTAAGAGTGTGGGGGCTGAAGAGCAGAAAGCTAGAGGATGAACACATGGTTAAAAGTTACAAAGAGTTCAAAGTTTAAGTTAATTAACAGCATTTTCAAGTTATGCATAGGCAATATACAAATTTAATAATCAATTAGAAAGAAAAAGTGAGTTAAGGAGAGAGAAATAGAGAGAGAGAGAGAACTGAGAGAGAGAGAGAAAGAGAGAGAGAGCGAGAGAGAATTAAAAGTAGCTATCGGAATAATGAAAAACAATAATAATCTGGTCTTAATTCTTTTTGTTTTGTTCTCAAGCCTTTTAAACTTTGCAGGCAGTAGGCTTATTGTACACATCTATCTGACAACATTCAATCGATAGATTTCCCCCACGTAGAGGTGGATAAAATCACCTATATGATTTCCCCGAGCTGAAGTCAGGCGATTGAAAAATCATACTATATAGGCTAATATTCCTCAAAATGCACAAAGCAATTCAACAAAATATCGAGCATGTAGAGCAGGGTACACCATATTTAGCCCTTTTATTATATATACAGTCTGTGTCAAATAAAATGGTACTAGTGGAAAACCTTTTTTTATAGTATGAAGATTATTCACAGCCTTCTATTGTTTGGTATTTTCAAAAAGCAGGAAGATCAGGCTTTCACCTGCAATTTTGTTCATGACATTTGGTGTTCTAATTTTTGAAATATGACTGGTTTTCTACAATCAAGAAAAATCCGTTTTTCGCACGCCGTCCCATGCCTTTGTGTATAGGTTTCGCATAATGGCCTTGAAGTGCTCAATTGCGATGTGTTCCTCGTCGCACAAAATTTAGCATAACTTTTGTTTTACGAAAGCAAATTATACAGAACAAAGCGCACCAGCAAGGAAAATTATTTGGCTTTCTTTTGGCACCACATACACACATTATTTGAAAATATTTCACACCTAAATATTTTTTTTCCCGACTGTACCATTTTTTTTTTTTACACAGACTGTATATTTCAATATATTTTCCTGTCCAATGGAGCTACGGATTACCAACCTCCATGTGATTCTCCCAACGAGCCAACGGACACCGGGCTTTAAAGCTTTATGTGCTTTCCAACGGATCGACCTACGGACTAGTTCTATTTTTCAATTTCCGGTCCAACGGACCTACGGTCTACGGGCTTTTTATTATAAACCCCTCCCAAAAAGTTTCGCAAATGGACTTTGGGCCATGATAACTTTTCAGGTACGCTTTAGTTATTTCTGATATTCATACCATTGGAAAGATAATTTATTCCCCTTTTTATTGATATCCTATTTGTAATGATTTTGTCATGCTTCAATGCACAGAATATCAGAATATGCAGAAATGTAAAAAGTCAAATGTTGCAAAATGCATTTATCAAAGTGAATTTCCGCCACTCGATTTTAGGCAATAATAACTTTTTGGGTTATTTTCTAATTTTTATTGAATTTTATACTATTGTCAAGTAAATTTATTCCTCTTTTTAATGACACCCTAATCTTAACGAGAGTGTTGTTCTTGCATGTACAGAACACCTGACTGTTAGGACAAGTCAGAAGTTAAATGTTGCAAATTGAATGCCTATTGTCCGTATATTACTGTCTGTTGCCAGCAATAACAAAGCGTTTCGCAATTTTTCACAATTACTTTGCATTTTATCCATGAGTTATGTGCATTCAAACATGATGTTACTATTGCAAATAGGGCATCAATAAAAAGAAGAATAAATGAACTTTTTAATGCTATGAAAATTGATAATGATTAAAAACCCACATTAAAATGTATCAAGGTTCAGAGTAGTGTTACAGAAATTTAAACTGAAATTTATCTTTCGCTTTGCCATGTATTCAGGTGGTATTCAGGGTTTCTGTGGACCCAGGCATGACATCACCATGACAAATAAGGTATCAATCAAGAGATGAATAAATTAACTTGATAATGGTATAGAATTCAATAAAAATGAGAAAATATACCTAAAGTTATCAGGACCTAAAATCAAGTTGCGGATATTCCATGTGATCAATAAAAGTGCATTTTACCACATTTGACTTTTTACTTTTCTCCATATTTTTAAATTCTGTGCATTGAAGCATGACGAAATCATTACAAATAGGATATCAATAAAAAGGGGAATAAATTACCTTTCCAATGGTATGAATATCAGGAATAACTAAAGCGTACCTGAAAAGTTATCATGGCCCAAAGTCCATTTGTGAAACTTTTTGGGAAGGGTTTATATATTTCAATATATTTACGGGATTTAAACATGTAGGCTATTCTGCAGTTATACTCAAATGTTGTGTGCTATAACGTAGTGAAATCGCCAAATTGATAGGATATTGGCTCGATTCTGCTGCGAGCTAGAGTAGCCCACATCACACCCGACAGGCCTGCCGAGGCTGGCCCGCCGGCGGTATAGCCGCGTACCGTACCGGTTGGGATTATACACACAATGCTCGGCAAACGTTTTCAGCTATTTGTGGTTTTATTTTGACATGAGGATACTATTTGAAGAGCAATCATGAACAGTGAACCTTTATACTACATTATCCTTTCTAAAATACATGAAAATAATTTGAACTCTCACAATGATTTTTAGATACCCTTTGAATACATTTTTCCCTTAAAAAAATATTCTTGGGCGGTAAAAAAAAAAAACTCACCACTTTTCTTTGCTAATATTTCATATTTCAAATGAAAACATGAAGGGAAATGACTTTACATACATAAAAATATAATAAAATGAGACAACTAGTGCAGTCCGCTGATCTAATCCTACTTATTTAGGAAGATATGATTAATTTATTATCAAGAAATTTTGCTATATTCGTCATTTTATACAAATTTCATCAAAATCATTCTCTAATTAATTGATTAATTATAAATTCAATACATTATTAAATTTTCCAAAATTTACAGAAATGCATTATGATGATTTTATAAACATATCACAAATTTTTCCGTATTTTTGAGGGCCTAACTATTGTTTTGATATTTAGGCAAATATTACAGGGACAAACGTTTGAACCGAATCATGGGAAAGCTGCATTTTTTGTTTAAATATGTTGAATTATTTAATCCAGGATTGACTAATTTCAGTAAATTAAGTAACTTGGTTTATACAAAAATAATTCCAAAAGAAATGTAACAGAATGCATCGCTTTTCTCGGCTCTTGTAAAAGGCTTGTTCATGCTCTCTCTCTCTCTCTCTCTTTCTAATCAGATGGTGTTTTTGTAATGAGATGTTTTTATTATAATAGTCCTAATTTTCCTTCAATTTCAATTTTCGTTTCCATCAGGTGTAGATCAATTTTTATTTATTTATCTATTTATATATTATGTAAGAAGATACTAATGACTGAAAAATTAATCAGATTTTTGTCATCACCAAAGTAAATGCATCTATATTCATTAGTAGAGGAACGAAATATATCATGGCCATGTGTGTCCTTCCCCTAATTTGAACTTCATAGGCCTACAGTCGCAACTCGATATAAAGAGTTTGGATGTAAATAAACTAGTAAACTTTTCCTCTGGTCAAAATAGAAACATGCTTCGTTTCGATTTGCTCTTTGACTAATATCCCAAGATCTGATATAATCAGCAAATAATCTTGTTCTAAGGACTTTGTTAGGAAAGAGTTTCTAATCTATTTTTTCTCATGTTGTTCACACCTGCTTTTTTAAAACTTCACTCTATCTACCATTCTCATTCAGCACATATTCACATCATTCACACCAAGGAAATGTCTATTCCCCAAAATGAATCAATAAATCTATGCTTTGAATGCTAGTTGAAGAGTACTTTATGATAGCTAGAAATAATTTATTTATAATTAGATAAGAAAATGACAATAATGCAATGAAAAATGGAAAAGCAGTAAGAACTAAAAGTTTGATGATGAAAACACTGGGCTGACCCTATTTAGAGGGGTGTTTCCACTTAGTTTTTCGTAGAGTCAAGGTGGCGTCACACTGTCCCGATGGGTAGGTGCGATGGCTATACGAAGGGGTCATTTTTAGGGTTCGGGCAAAGTTTAGAAGGTTACACGATGGCACTATGAATCACACACGAAGGTAATATGAAGTTTACCCGAAGGACACACGAATGTTAACCGACGTCGCTTTGGCATCGCAGGCGCGAATCCAAGATTACCGAATTGAATACATTCTGCGGGGCTAATTGTCTTGGGACAATAGAGGCGTTATTATGTTTGCGCATGGGCTAACTCGTTTTATTGAAGAGAGCATCACGTGACCTCCTTATTGTATAGAAATCTTCACCAGATGTCTAAGGGGGGGGGTGAAACAAAAAGTATGATTGATAAAAATTCGGAATATTGTATTCAACCTTTATGCTAAAAACAAAAGAAATAAAAAACAACCTTTAACCCTTAATTATTATCATTTTCTTTTTTGCCATGGTGGCAAGATTTTAAATGGTAACTATTGATGATATTTTGATATATTTTTATTATTATGTTTTGCTGATATTTTACTGTAAAATTTAGGGAAGATAGAAATTTTCATGGTGTAAAAATGGTTATAATAAATGTTGAACCCCAATCAAAATAAACTTTGACCCCTCCCCTAGACAAACGAGTCAAGCATGTAACCATATAATTAGATTTAACTTAAAGAACAATAACAACTCTACACATCAGACGTGTTTACTTGGAGTAGGACTGAGGGTGCCTTGGTGGGTCGCGTAAACAAAAAGGTGCCCCAAATTAAAAAAATAAAATGACGAAAAATGGCAATCTTCTGGGGGTTGCAAACTATTTGGAAGAAAAGTCCCTGGAAAGGATTGAGGGAACGTCCAAGATATAGCCGGCCGACCGAACAGAGTGGAAGCGGTGACCAACACATTCAAAAAAATTCAAACTAGAGGCAACATAGCCGTCGGTGCGAGCCCAGACACAATAATCCACCTCATGACGAACAGTGTAATTCATCGAGAGCCAAACAACTTATGTAGAGCTTATATTTGTATTGTCTTGACTCAAATTGAAATTAAACATCCCCCCCCCTCAAGGTAGGGAGAGCAGGGGGACAGAAGACAGCTGAGAAACACAGAATGAAAAAAGCAATCTCATAAAACATACAGGCATCCAGAGACATTTTCAGCAGAATTGATGGAAACAGTTCAAATTGAAAATCAGACGGGGGCCGGCAACAACACAATTGTACATTTTCTTTTATGTTAGAGTGTCATCCCATTTACTTTGACAGATTATAGAAAAATATGTTTAAAAAATATGTTATTTCTACATGATGCGCCTTGAGAGCGTCACCACGTTCGTTGCCTTTAACTGACCATCGGGCGGTTCGCATTCTCCTTCGCATTGCCTTCGCATTGCCTGCGTGCGAGCTCAAACGAAGTAATCCTTCGCAACTCCATCGGGATGCGTTTTTTTTTGGCTGCAAATGATTTTGCCGATGCATCGGAATTGCTGCCGAAGCCTGACATAACTCCACCGATGTTCATGGTGTTTTAAGATTGGCTTAATTATACAGCTGTATCAAATAAAATTGGTAAAATTAGAAACCATTTGTTAATTCTATAAAAATTAATCACAATCTAATAGTATTCAATATTTCTATAAAGGTGCGAACATCAGACAATTCTTTAGCATTACAATTTAAAAAATAATCTCATTTTTATGTAGATCCTTGGAGATATGCATCAAATTTCTATAACTTAAAGAAAATCTATTTTGGGCCTGCTTTCATGCGCTTCTGTATAGTTTTCGCATAGTGGCCACGAATCATTGCTCCGAGAAAAATAAATATTGTAATACATCAGCTCCTCTTCCGCACACTTTTTTTTGTTATGGACCAAAATCCAGACATTCATCATTTCAGAAAGTCAATTATTTTAATTATTTCCCCTATTCGTTCGCATTTCTTTTTTGAAACATCTCTCTTCGTACTCCAAATGCCGATGCTTTTGCTATGCTTTCGCAATGCCCATCGTGTTCCAGAGCCAAAATAGGTTTCCGCCATCGGTTCCATCGCTCACTAACCACTCGGACAGTTGTGACCCGGGCTTTACAAATAACATCTGGAACAGTTCTTGCGTGCTATACTGCATCACACAGCACAATAATAATCGACCAGTTTTGTGTAATGGGAAGCATAACTTTGCGGCCAACTTTGATGCAAACAACCCCCCCCCCCCCCCCCTCCTCACCCATTTCTTCACCCAAAACCTTACCAATTAATAATCAAATGACTCGCATCAGGACACTTAATAATAATAATAAAAACAAAAACAACAACAACAAGCAAACAAAGAAACGAAGTACCTGCATAGCATACTGATTTGTATGTCACGGTATTTCATAGTTTATTGTGCATGAACAAAAAAAACCAAAAAACTAAAAAAAACTAAACATTATAATGACCAATAAAACCATTAGAAAAAAACAATGAACACAAAAATAATAGTAACCCAGATACATGTAAAACTGTTGCATGGCGGAGGGCTTATCTATATCAACCAACCATACCTCATCAGAATGTTTTATTTCAAACAATTTCAATACCGTTTTTCTCTGTAACTTTTTGTATACATAAGTGTAAATGACTGTAAATTATGATGAAAATGTATTTACAAGTACATTTCTTATGAAATGAAATCACAAATGTATCATCGTATTGTACTCTACCTTAACTTTTCAAACTTTGTTCCCATATAGGGAGGAGAAAAGGCCATTTTTGAGTAGGAACATGACTCATTTCTTTTAGTGCAAATTTGATTAATTAATGTATCAACAGATGGAGAAGAAAAGACCATTAATCTACATAATAAATTCTCAAAATAACATTGCTGGTAAAAAGTCATATAAAAGCACACTAAAGCTGAATTTCAGAGATTCAAATTGAGAGATGAGATCACATTTGCATTTCAGTTTCTTCCAATCTTTATTAATCAAATTACCATATCACTACAACTTCATTAAGTAATTTAGAAATTCAAATTCTTCTTATTTGTGCATCATTGAAGTTTGTTTCAATACAAAGGTACTAGTATAAAGAGAAACATAATAAAGCATTATAATTCTTACTACACTCTACTCCTGCTACAGCGAGCACAAAAACAACATTCCATTATAATAAGGTTCCCCATTTCAAATACATTGCACATGAAAGTACCTAAGTGTTTTGGGATAACAAGATTTTGTTGGTCCCATGCATGTCATTGTTTTGAGAGTAGACTAAAAAAGTATTGACATTAATACAGCATTTATACAACAATCGGACAGTATATATTGTAGAAGGCCATAATATATAGGCCAGCTTATGTACAACATTATGACCCAAGTATTCATACTTGATCAAACAGTATGTCCCAGAGGAACTTAATATAACCGTAAGACTTACGGATAGGTGCAGATGACTGTACAAATTAAGCATTAAAACAAATAACAAGTTCCAATGTCACATGAGCAAATGGAATTCCTACTGCAGTAACGTGTGTGCTGGTTTTTGCAGTAAATGAGTAAAACCAGTGCCCACATTTACTGATGTTATAATAATAAGAATAATTACAATTTTTGTATCATGCCAAGTCCACACAGCGGAGTGCTTGAGGCGGAAAAAGATACTATGCGGATAAACATAAATATACAATATAAATTCTACAAGATAATAAAAATTGTTAAGTTGGACTATAAAATTGCCAACCCTGCATATACCAATTTTAGAAACTGGGAGAGGCCCCCACTCTGTAGAAAGATGTTATAAAGGGTGTACTCAGAAAAAGAAAATCTGTTTTTGAGGTGCAATATGCCCAGCTTATCTATTTTGGATATTTATTTCTGTCATATAATTGAAGACCAAACGCTCACCTTTATAATGGCACCTCCCTTTTCGTACCACGTACCCTTTCACTGACATTCTGCCACTCTTCCACTACATCCACTAAATTACAACACATCATTTATATATTGACCTCTTAACTTATGTGAGATTACTACCATAAAATATAGAAACCACTGGGAAAATTACCAAAAAATATGACATTATGTACAGGACTATTCCACTGCAGATTTGGAACTCGATTTACAAATAATGGAAACATGTACATTTCAAGATTTAAGCCCTCTCAGGCCTTCATCTTTAAAGAGAGCGATTGCTCTCCTCTCCTTAAAATCTCCTAAACAATTCTTAGGATAGCAATAGTTAGCTCACCTTAAGTTGCTAATTTTATCAGTTACCCTATGGAGTAACTCTCCTCAAGCCTTTTAGGAGAAAAAATTATGGCTCTCCTGCAATTTTCAAAAATGAAACCCTGCCCTCTATCTTTCAAACTGCAAAGATCAATGAGTTGCTGACTCATCAATTTTCTCTTGAGATATCTCGATAATGAACTCAATACATGGAATTTCAAATTTTAACCTCTATGACCCTTGACCTTTGACCTACATAAACCATATTCTAATCAGACCATCTTCATATTGTGATACATACTACCCCTAAGTTTGAAAATGATACGTCAATTGGTTTGGTTCTTGATATATCGCGATAACGAACCCAACACATGGAATTTCACAATTAACCCACATGACCCTAGACCTTTGACCTACATACTCCAAAATCTAATGAGATCATCTTCCTATGATGATACATACTACCATTAAGTTTAAAGCTCATATCGCAATTGGTTCTCAAGATATCTTCAATTGGTTTGGTTCTTGAGATATCGCGATAACGAGCAAACGGGACGTACAGACGGACGTACAGACAACTCGAAACATGATGCCTCCGGCACCACCTTTGGTGGCGGAGGCATAATAAAAATGTGAATTCCAGGGAGTGTTAATGCTGGTAAATTCACATTACAGTTTGTCCACCACAATTTAAATTTTCATATCTTTTCTGTGACTTCAGACTGAATTTTATTGTTCGATTAAGCGTGAATTCTTCAGATTATACATTTGGAAAAACATAAAAAATAAATTAGTGCGTTCTGTCAGCTAAAAAACTGTTAATAACTGTGTGTAGTCCAAAGTATCAACTAATGTATAGTTCTGATTCACTTACAAGAAGTAAAATAGGTTAAATCAAATTTAGTTTGATGATGTCAGAATTTGCAGTCTAAAATATAACCTCAATTTGAGTTGAACCAAAATGAAGAAAACAAGAAATGTTCTCACTACTGTTAAATCGCCCTGCAGCACGTTACCTTGTATTGGAATTCACGTCAGAGAATACATAATGAAATTTGTGTCTTCTTCATTTCGAGTCGATACAGTTTCAAATTCATGTTGGAGAATACATATCATGAAGAATCGTGTATTCTTCTTTAAGGGTCACTACTTCACATTATGTTATAGTAAATAGTGGTCGTATTTTACGAGCTGTGATTGGTTGAAAGAGTGTCACGTGTCGTGCAACATTCTGGTATGTTGCACGGTTTTTTGTTATGTTGCATGGTTTATAATTAATCCTGTGTTAAAATGAATGGTGAAATTGACTGCCTTGTTGCGCTAGCGCGTAAGAACAGTAAAATGGTGCGAACAACAATAGATACGTAGAGCAACAATATACGTCACAATAGCTTGATAAGCACCAAAAGTTTGGCAAACATTGGCAAAGATAAAACCAGATAAGGCAAGGTCAAATATCTATATAGGGGTCTATTTACTATAATAATAAATATGTGGCATTTCTTGGAGATGGTTAATCCCCAGGATTAGACTTTGATTGTGGGCAGAGCTTTTGAGGAATCCCATGGAGTGGAGATTTCCGTCTCTTGTTGGTAGGATTCGTGGATTGTAAAGATGACAGAGAGGCCCTGTGGGATTCTTTCGGTGAGTTGTAGATCATCAGCACTTTACATTCCGGCAATGTTGGCCACTGCAAAAAAAAAAAAAAAAAAACACACCAAAAAAAAAAAAAAAAAAAGGGAAAAGAGAGAAAAAAGGTATAAGAATGTAACAAGAAATGTATTCATATAATATTGACTGCCTATAATTTGCACTGACTTTTTGTTCATTCCTTCTCAACTGTCGTTATGTATACATGAGAGGTCAATAATGAAGGATATGAAAACAAAAATGGCTTTTGGGCCACATACTAAGTTCAGGGGTCTATTCTAATTTGCAGGTTTACAATTCAATCCACATATACTTCTTGACTTTTCAATACTGTACCGTGTGTAAACTACAATTTGAAATTAATCTAAACAAATTTATCATCATTGTCCGACAATAGAAGGTTAAAAGGTTGTCCTACGTATTAATGTAAACAAATGGGGAAAATGTTTTTTTTTTTAAAGAGTATTCTACAATATGAAATGAATTTGCCAAATTTTATTAATATTTTTTTTTGTTTTTTATATATGTAAAACTCACTGACTTTTATCTTTTAAGACTTGTACCTTGGAAAATTGGGTGTCTTGGTAAGATTGAATGTTCATGTTTGGTTCCCTCTGAAATATTCTAACTTAAAAACAAGCAAAGTGACCATATACCAATGTTTACACATTAAATATTTGTGAAAATTTGAACAGTTAGAGCAGATCTGGGGTCCTCTACTGGCATTGATATTATTGCCCTTAAAATAAAATAGGTTTTCTGATTGACCATTTCATAGATTTAGCTTCTCTACATGTAGATCAATGAACTACAATTCAAAGATTTGATGCTAAAATTTTCCTCCCCAATTGTCAGTCCAGAAATTTTCTTTTGAAAAGGAAAAATGTAGCCAATTTGCCAGGTCCCCAGCTTTTTTTTCTTCTTTATAGTTAATGTAAATCTATAATAAACTTTTTATATAATATCAAAATTTGAAGAAAACAAATATTTAGAGAAAAAAATTACCAATTCTATACACCAGTTTTAAAACTATTTTAACAACAACCAGGCATACCATAAAATGCAGCATGACCTTTTAGCAAGATTATCAGACAAAAAATGATTTAATGCGCAAATTTGAGTCAATGCAAATTGGAGTTTCT
Source organism: Paracentrotus lividus (assembly GCA_940671915.1). Lineage (NCBI taxonomy): Eukaryota > Metazoa > Echinodermata > Echinoidea > Camarodonta > Echinidae > Paracentrotus > Paracentrotus lividus. Next base: position 139,256 of record CALNVZ010003745.1, on the reverse strand, counting down.
CTTTTTATTCACAAAGATATGCTTATTTTCAATGTCATAGGGTGAAGTTAATATATTTCAGAATAAGTATGCTTCTTTATAAAGTTTTGAACAGCAATAGAATTGGCAAAAACCACCAACAAAATAATACAAAACTTCAAGAAAGAAGAATTCATGAACAATAACATAGATAGGAAATTAAATTTATAATACCATAAATTTTGTTTTGGTTCTTCTCGATAAAATTCAGACCAATTTCCATACTAAAAAATATTTCTATAAAATAGAAATAAAAAGTCTATGTAACATTACAAACAGATTAAAAGTACTTTTTTTGTCATTAATAAAAAAATAAATAATAATAAATAACAACAACATTGGAATGCATGAAAATTAAACTGGGCTCTTAATTTTGCTAGTTTAAGCACAAAACCTTAGAGCTTGTAAGAAGCTCATTTTTCTTTCAGAATAAAATGAGAAATTATGAGACACAGTTAGAGTGCGCTTTGTAATATGTATTGTAGCATATTTAAAACAAATGTAATAATTCTACCATTACAAACAAGAAACAATTTCTTTCTCTTTCAAAAGGTAATAGTTTCAGCTTTAATTACCTGAATATTTTGTTCCATTGTGTTGACGGCATCACCAATTTCTTGATATAAAAAAACACGAGAGGTTCCCATCAATGTATGACTCTTGTGGTCTTCATTTGCTGTACTAGGTGAATGGCTAGTGTTAGGCCACCTGTCGAAATATGGGAATAAGATTAGGTAAAATTAATATTGAAAATGTGCAATTTTTTGGGGTAAATTAACAACAACAACAAATTGAAAATAAGAGAACCTCTAAGGGCTTCAGTCATGTATTGGTAGCAGGTAGGCCTATGCATAAGAGCTTTAATCATAATACATGTACATTTAGATGTACATGTACATGTACATGTACAGTTGATGCCAAAAGTTTACATACACCTGGTAAGAAAACATTCAAATACGATTTTTACCACCATAAGAACATAGGCATCATTTATTTTGATAAATATGGTTAGGTGTGGTATCTACTTTGAATTCCAAGTGTATGTTTCCATAAAAAGTATCGAGAAACATATAGAAGGTTGATCTTACTTCAGTTTGGATAAATTCAATGGGTCAAAAATTTACATACACTAACCAAAATTGGTGATGATGTTGCCTATATTTTGATTTATTGATCATTTTTTCACTTGTTGGAGCTGTCAACAAGCTTTCTATATACTTCTCCTGAGATTATTGTCCATTCCATCAGCAAGGTTGCAACCATTCAGTCCCATTTGCAGGTTAAATTGGGCGAAATTTTTTTTTTTTAGTCTAGCCATACATATAGTTTCTACAGGGATCAGGTCTAGAATGCGACAACCCCTTCATAATATCCCCCTTTTATCTGTGTTATCCACTATGAACCTAATTCAAATGAATGTTGGGGCTTTTGTGTTAACTGAAGACTCAATTTTAATATGGTTCCAACTTTCAGGCTGGCATATTGATATGATGGTACATGCTCCAACAGCTCATTACAGAAACGATGTATAAATTACATTGATAAACCCTATAGAATGTAACATGTGATGTTTGAGCATGTAGCATCATATCAACATGCAAGCCTGAAAGTTGGAAACATATTAGGATTAAGTCTCTGATTATCACAATAACCCAAACATCAGTTTAAACTAGTTTTTAGAGTGGTTAAATAGAGAAAATGTGGATTAAAGTCAACTTCAACTTCAACTTGTAAAAACATTAAAAATAAAGCAATATACAGGTACATGTAATACCATCACCAATTTTGGTTAGTGTATGTAAACTTTTGACCCATTGAATTTATCCAAACTGAAGTAAAATCAACCATACCTGTATATATATTTCAAGATATTCTTTATGAAAATATACTCCTTGAAATCAAAATAGATATCAAACCTGACTATTTCTATCAAAATAAATGATGCCCAATGTTGTTATGGTGGTAAAAATAGTATTTATATGTTTTCTTACCAGGTGTATGTAAACTTTTGGCCTCAACTGTAGTATGTACTTGTAAATCTGCAAATTACATGTACCTAACTTGTAGGAAAGCATTTACATGTAGGCCTACTCAAAACAAACACCCTTTACATGTTTTTTACTGTCTTCTTATTCTTCTTCTTTAGATACAGGGGCCTGTTTCTCGAAACCGTCATAAGTCTCAAGTTCCTGGATTTAACCCATAGCCATAGGGACACGTGTTGTAAAATTAACACACGTTTCAATGGGATGTCCACGAACTTAGACTTATGACGGTTTCAAGAAACAGGCTTTAGGAAACTAAGCTGAGATCATATTGCATCTGATAATTCCAGTTCTAGTTGTGACATAAAATGAATTGTTTCAGAAACCCCCCCCCCCCAAAAAAAAAAAACATACTTTTTTCATCATGTTTCAAAAATAGGCTTACAAATAGGCCAATGAACTCATGACAATTTAATTAAAATTTAGGAATTACCATAAGTTTCTTCCATTTTTTCAGATTGCAATTATATTACCAGAGAACAAAAAGAGTGCCTATGGATCAAGATATTGTCTCCATATATAGCAACGCTCAACACTAAAATTTGAAGAGTTGCCCTGCAGGGCAACAAATATTTTATTTTCCTCCAAAAGAGTTGCCCGAATGAAAATCTGGTTGCCCTGCCCCCGTCCCCCCCCCCTAAAAAAAAAAAAAAAATCATATTTGATTTATGTAAAAACTTTGCCTAAAATGTGTTATATAGTGACTAATTATAGCTATAGTTTAAGGGTCAAAAGCCCAATAGGTGTTGAAATAATTTTCAAACATACTTCATATAGGGTAGGTCAGGTCGTGCAGTCCCAAAGAATTGACCAAAAAAAAAAAAAAAAAAAGGTTTTCAAATTTTTGCGGGTGCGGCTCAAAAGGTCTATGTACAAAAGGTATGCTGTTATCTTACAAGGGGCGTCCGCACCTTCCGCCACCCCCTGGATCCGTGCCTGTATCAATCCCTGCGAGTGCGATGATTTCATGCAGGCGATCGTTATATGCAAGAAAGCTTACTACCAGAGATGCCAAGTTTAGTGAGTGGCTGGGCGTGAGATGTTTCGCATTGTGTATGGAAGCA
>CALNVZ010003745.1:108079-136029 GCA_940671915.1 Paracentrotus lividus | reverse complement strand
CTGGGGACATGTAGCAGTCTATAGCCAGAAGGGGTTACTCTAGATGGACTCTCTGGCTCATCACGCTTAAACCACGTTTCAGTTAGGGCTAATACATCAATATCATGATCTTTAATGTGATCTTTAATCAAATCAGATTTATTACATGCTGACTGACAATTGATCAGTCCGAGTTTAAACAAGGCATGCTCAGAATCAGTATTAGGTGTACCATTCTTGCTGACGGTTCAGTCGAAACAATCTTCTTACCACCTCTGCACCTCTGTGTCCATGTCGGCGTGCTATGTATCCCCAGGTCCTTGATGTTTCCATAGGTAGAGCAGGAAACTTTGCGCTGAAGGGATCCATCTCTTTCCATATTGACTTCAATTCATTTGCACTATATCTAATACAAGGCATAGCACAGCAGAACAAGTTCCATTCATTGGAAGATACTAAAGTGCTATTGTGCTGGTGGTGCTGACACAAAGAGTACTTAAAACATCCCATTGTGTCCACTTCTGCTTGGCTGATCATGAATAGCATACATCAGAAGACACTGAACTCCAAAACATTACATGTATAAGTACATGTGGGCCATGAGGACAAATCTGGAGTGACATCAGTCTGAAATCTGAAGAAAAGACTTCCAAATTTCCTGAAGGTAGAGTCTCTAAAAAAGGTTGAAAAAGTTCCTCCACAGTCCATGTACCATGCCAGTCCACATGAATCACTCAAAACTCAAATATACAACAAGATAGTGCAAAAAACTACAAAATTGGATAGAGCCAAAACAGGGGTCGCCAACACAAGGCGCACACACCACAATGTACAAAGAAATATTAATACCAAAGTTTGTTGGAGAAGTCCATGATAATTACATTAAGCCCCCCCCCCCAAAAAAAAAAACAAACAAACAAACAAAACAAAACAAAACAAAACAAAAACAAAAAAATGGCAAAAAGTGACTAGATATAAGAATTAGAGGCATTTAAATCCCCATAGTCCCATACGTGCAAATTTGGGTTTGATCAATTATTCAGCGCAAGAATACTGAATCGCAAATTTTTTAACTCAAATGATTGGTTGTATTGTAAAAAAGCCTTTCTGTTAATTTCAGATCCTAATTTGCATTTTCAAAGGCACAGCGGCACAGTAAAATTTCAGCTCCGTGTCCTAAACACAACACAAAAGAAAGTTCCCCCTATTTCAAATATCAATAAATTTTTAAAAAGGAGGAGTTACAAAAATCTAATTATAATGTCCATGTAGGGAATAATTTTCATTAGCTACTATGGGACTGAATTTCAGGAAAAATCATGTTGTCATGCTTCAGTGAGTAATGGTTGAATGCAAAAATGTCATTTTTTGAAGTTCGCAAGCCTAAAATCGCAACTTTGATTCAATGATATCGGACAAATTTTTAGATTTAAACATTTCACGCATCAGAATGTAAGCAAAGCGTGCTTCCAAACATACGGAAAGGACATTTGTGTAAAATTTCACGGTTGAGTGAGCATGCAGCAAAAAATGCCAAAACTGCAATTTTTATTGCAATGGACATATAATTAGATTTTTGTAACTCCTCCTATTAAAAAAAATATTGATATTTGAAATAGGGGGAACTTTCTTTTTGTGTTGTGTTTATTTAGCTTGGAACTGCCCATTTACAATGAAATGATGGTCACCTACTATTCCAGTTATCGTTTTTAAAGCATGAATTATCTTTACTTTCCCTGTGATATCTCTGGACTAAAATGATGATAGACCTAAATTTTTTGTTGAAAATGATAATAGAAATATGCTTGTTGAGCTAAGATCAATAATATAAATGAAGTTTAATCACAAAACAAGTTAGTATTTACAAAACTATTATCCTCAGAAAACGTACCACACAGTAGGATCAAGAAAACAACCATGAAAACGAATTTCTAAAAAATACGAAACATATTAATTCGTGTAACATTATAATTGCAGAAAGCAAGAAATAGGATAACTACAGACCTACGCAGAATGATTTAGAAACTATATATATTATATATTTTTGCAAAATATAGGCCTACTATACTATAATGAGGACAAATTACTGAAAAGAACATGAGGCGAGATATCATACACTGTAAACATAAATTACTCATTTGACTAATAAAAATTAGTCCTGCCCTATGTCTGAAATGACTAGAATTATTTAGTCGATTGACTAATGTTTAGTCAGATGACTAGAATTAATTAGTCGAATGACTAATGTTTAGTCATTTCAGACACTTTTGGATTTAGCCAGATGACTAGAATTAATGTTTAGTCATTTCAGACACGTTTTGATTTAGCCAGATGACTAGAATTAATTAGTCAGACAAAGCCAAATATTAGTCAAATGACTTATTTTAGTTGGTCATCATTTTAAGGCCACATTTATGTAAGCACAAAAGAAATGAAGCAACTAAATCTCTTCTTGATTTAAAACAGATTTACACTGTACCACGTACGTTACCTTGTCTGAATGTACTGCATGTAGTGAAATGCAACATGTCATGTATACATGTACATATTCAAAGCAAAACGTATACACAATTATTGTATTATTTGAAGTGAAGGTGATGATTTGGAATTTCTTCATTGAAACCAATATTTTCGAATTTACACGTATGCGTTCTAATTTACTTTTTTTTTTTTTTTTTTTTTTTAAATATATATATAGATTTGTATTAGACTTTACCGTACTTCTCTGTCCTGGTTTCTCTCTTCCTCTGTCCTTCCCTCTTGTTCTCCTTTCACTTTACTTTGTGTCTTCCTCACCCTCTCACTCTCTTCCTCCTATGCTATTTAAGTGTATTGGCCTCACAAATTTGCCTTTTAGTACAGTAATAACACTATGATGTCTTGGCAGACTATTTTATTATGTAATCATCATTACAACAATTCAGAGTATCTGCTATCGTAAATATGCTAACTATTATGCTATATATTTTTATAATTTATGTTGTACTACGTAAAAATGAAATGTTGTACATTATTATTATTATTATTAATATGTATAGCCCGATTATGTTGAAATAAATCTGTTTTAAATCAAGAAGAGATTTAGTTGCTTCATTTCTTTTGTGTTTACATAAAATGTGGCCTTAAAATGATGACCAACTAAAATAAGTCATTCGACTAATATTTGGCTTTGTCTGACTAATTAATTCTGGTCATCTGGCTAAATCCAAAAGTGTCTGAAATGACTAAACATTAGTCATTCGACTAATTAATTCCAGTCATCTGACTAATTAATTCTAGTCATCTGGCTAAATCCAAAAGTGTCTGAAATGACTAAACATTTAGTCATTCGACTAATTAATTCTAGTCATTTCAGACATAGGGCAGGACTAATTTTTATTAGTCAAATGACTAATTTATGTTTAGAGTGTATGGGGCGATCACAGTTCGAAAGGTCCCCGTACGATTTGCCTAATCCTACGGCTTTTCGTAGATTAAGAGACCTTGCAAGTCCCTGAGGATTTTTCATTCTACCGCTATTCATATGAAAACGTGAACAATCAAAAAGGACAGTGTTATTTTATACCAAACACGCACAGTTCCACTACAGTGCACTAACGACCAGAAAGAATCTTACGGGAAATGTGTGTACTGGGTATAGACTCTCTCTACGTCTGACCGTCGATATCGCGATAACAATGCCCTGAATAAAGACCGTGTAAAAGGAGAGTGCAAGCTGTGCAGTCAGGATCGAAGTATTTTATCATGATATTTTTTTTTATGATATCAAAAACGCGGGGGAAAATATTGACCAATCACAAAGAAGTTAAAATCATTGGAAAGAGAAATTAATATATTTACTTCACTCAGCGTAACTAGGAAATCGATGCGCTGCTGAATTTTACAGAAAGCTTTTAGTGACTGCTGTTTGACCAAAATATCATTTTCACACAGAAAAACGACCCAAAAATGACTAAAATGGGAGATTTTAAAGCTCAAAACGCGAGGGTTAGGGGTAAAAAAATATTCTTCCCAAGGTTTTATCTTGTTTTATATACATTAACCCTCATAAAACCTGTGTAACTAAGTAAATGATCTTCTCGATTTTTTTTTATTCCAGTATATTCAACAAAACTCCCGTTTTTCGGGCATTCCTTCCATTGACAATCGGTGCGTGAAAATCGTTTTCCTAGAAAGAAGCCCCAACGTTTTCATATGTGCGGTCACAAATCCTACGGCGCCCTGTCGGTTAAAAGTACAAAATAATGACTGAGATCGTTATACGCCCGTGAAGAGACCGTAAGAGTGCCATTCGGGCGCCGACCGATGTTCTTTCGGGGTCTGCTAAGATGAACATAATGTTCCTCACGGCGGATATTATAATTCTGACCAGAGTTCCTATTTGCAGGTTATTGTATTATTACTATTATTTTTTATTGGTTTATTTATTTTATTATGGATGACTGACCTGAGTGACAGACTGAACACTTAACGTATGGCCAATATCATGACAAAAAAAAAAAAAAAATTCACGCGTAAACCCCCCCCCCCCCGGCTTGTCGCTCGACCCAATGTGCGAAAATTCGACTATAGGCCTAATTAAATGTGAAACTACAATTACAATAATACTAACAAGACGATAAAAATGTGCGAAACACACAGAGCAGCGTGCCTTCAGCGCAGAGAGTTGAAGGGAGAAAGAATATTAAAGAGTAATGTTAATGTATTTTTATCAAAATAATGAAAGGGATGTCGCCGTGAGGAGGCCGAACTCTAGCCGGACGGGAATTTTTGTATATCGAATGGGTCCCTCAAGATAGCTTCCTGGTGACCTAAAAATCGCTAGGGTCCCTTGAGGAACCCTTGGGGTGCCCTTTAGGGTAACGCAGGAAAGTCAAAAGTAAACCCAAAGCATCGCAAGTCACTCACCTTTTTTACGATCACATACCCATTCTGGGGCCCGCACGGTGAGTAGAACCGTACATAACAGCCATTTTCGGAAGGTGCCCGTCCGACTCCCTAATGATTCAGCGGGCGCGAGGACTTGTTTCACTACCCGTAGAAAAGCCGGAAAGATCTTCTGTATGTTCTCGATTCTCTCGGCGTTTTCATGAAATCGGTAGGCAGTAGACAATCCGGTAAAAGCCCGTGGAGCCATTGAGGGGCCCGCACATGCACCTGCAGGTGACCGGAAGGGTTCCGCAGAGTTTTCCTTTCAATCCTCAATGTAAAAAGATGACTACGGTCTTGCGATGTTTAAGGTTTCCCCTAGGCTATCCTGCGGCACCCTGCCAGGCTCCTGAAGGGCCCTTAAAGTATTCTTGTCGATATGTAGACCGTATGGGAAGAGACCAAACAGGTATTAGCAGTAGTTGGTTTAGACCAAATGACAATTTACGTGGGTATGACACTTTTGTAAAGAAAAACACACTAACATGATACACACCCCAAAAATGCTTTTATTGGGGAAAGCGGTCCACTTTGGCCGTTCAAGCGTCAAGAATTATTATTATTTTTTTTTTAATAATTTTATCATTTTATTTCACCCCTTTAGCCTACTTGAGCTATGCAGTGCTATCAAAGCCATGAAGAACAACAAGGCAGCTGGGCTCGACGATCTTCTCTGTGAGCAGATAAAACACCTAGGCCCTGTAGCACTTGACTGGCTCCTCAACATGCTTAACTCCTGCCTCAACTCAAACAACATTCCCAAGATTTGGAGGAAATCCAAGGTCATCGCCTTACTAAAGCCAGGCAAAGACCCAGCGGTCCCAAAGAATTACAGACCCATCTCCCTGTTGTGCCATACTTACAAGCTGTTTGAGCGCCTCCTGCTGAATCGGATCGCCACTTTTGTGGATGACCATCTCATCCCTGAACAGGCTGGTTTCAGACCTGGGAAGTGCTGCACTGGCCAACTACTTAACCTTACCCAGCACATCGAGGACGGTTTTGAGAAGGGACTGATCACAGGAGCTGCTTTTGTAGACCTATCAGCGGCCTATGATACCGTCAATCATCGGATCCTAGTCAAGAAGCTCTTCGATCTGACTAAAGACCTGAAGTTCACAGAGCTCATTTAAACGATGTTATCTAACAGGCGTTTCTTTGTAGATCTAAATGGAAGCCACAGTAGATGGCGCACCCAGAAGAATGGCCTACCTCAAGGGAGTGTCCTTGCGCCTCTCCTCTTTAACATCTACACCAATGACCAGCCGGTCCATCCAGATACCAGGAGTTTCATATATGCAGATGACCTTTGCATCGCCTCACAGTCTGACTCATTCGAGGAAGTTGAAGCTGCACTTTCATCTGCCCTGGATGGTCTTATCCCTTACTACGCATCCAACCACCTTCGGGCAAATCCCTCTAAGACCCAGATCAGCGTCTTCCACCTCAAGAATAGGGATGCCAACCGCCAGTTGAAGGTTAAGTGGTATGGGAAGGCCATACAAAATACTCCAAACCCAGTATACCTCGGGGTCACCCTAGATCGCTCCCTGACCTACAAGAGTCATATCTTGAAGACGAAGAAGAAAGTCAGTGCCAGGAACAGCATACTGAAGAAGCTAGCTAATTCAAAATGGGGCACTGTTGCAAGCACCATCCGCACAACAGCCCTTGCCCTTTGCTACTCAGCTGCAGAATATGCCTATCCTGTGTGGGGCAGATCAGCCCATGCTTCAAAGATAGACCCATCACTCAACAGTGCATGTAGGGCCATAACAGGTTGCCTGAAACCAACCAAGGTAGACGATATCTACATCCTGAGCGGCATCGCCCCTCCTCACATCAGGAGGCATGTTCTCTCCCAAAAAGAGAAACTTAAGCAAGAAAAATGACCCACTCCACCCTCTCTTCAACGCCATGCCTGCAATTAAGCACTTAAGATCTAGGCACAGTTTCCTTCATTCTATCGTTCCCTTGAACCAAAGCCCCCACAACCGTATGCTAGACCTTTGGTCAACCCGCCTCGCGTCTGCACCACACAGTGTCAACACCAGTCCAAAAGAGTCCCTCCCACCAGGATTCCGTGAACCCTGGCCTTTCTGGCTGTGTTTAAACTGCTTGCGAGCTGGAGTTGGCCGTTGCAAGGCTCTAATGGTCAAATGGGGCATCAACACTGAAGGACAGCCAGTTTGCAAATATGGAGAGGGGGAGACCATGAGTCACCTCCTACAATGGCCTCTTCTACCTTCCCCCTGTTCCCCAGCTGATCTTACTACCCTTTCGCCTAATGGGATCGCCTGCGTTCAGTATCTAATGGGCAGAGTTTGAATCACATTCTAACTCACAAATAAACAAAAATTGAGAGAAAGGACTCGAGAAGAAGAAGATCATTTTATTTTATTCACTATTATAGCTATTATTATTTATTTTATCTTATTATTATTATTATTATTATTATTATTTTTATTTATTTGTTTATTTATTTTTTATCTATTTATTTATCCTCTTTTTTTTTTTATTTATATATTTATTTATTTTTTATTATTTATTTTATTTTATTTTATTTTTTTTTGGGGGGTGGGGGTCAGTTAACCCTTGCTTTTTGGGGAGGGATGCTTCACAGAACCCCTCCTTCCGTGTCCGGGCCTGTTGTAAAGTTTTGTCTTAAAGGGATGTAGTAACATTGAATGATATTCAAATCACATTTATTCGATTTAGCTTATTTTGCCAACATAATTATAAACACTTAGGTCAGTCTGGTATCTCTTCAAAATTGCAAGCTAATTGCTTGCTTTACCTTCGAGATATCAATGATTTCCTACTCAAATTCTATAAACCAACACCAGATGGTTTATAAAACCATGTGCTTTTTCCACATGGCACAACATACACCCATTTTCTGTTGTATAGCCCCCGTCTCTAGCGGCCTAGTGACCTGGCAGCAGAGGGTACTGGTGTTCGGCTGTATGCTTGGCATTGTTTGTTACACAGTTTTAAGGTAGTAAATGACTTCCATTTTATCTGAAACTTTCAGTAGTTTGTTTTTACTGTAGGAACAATGTAATTTTATTAATCTTGATCTAATTGCTCTTGTTTCTGAAAGTTACTCAATCCCTTTAAGCTCTTTTGAGTATAATTGCATTTAAATTATTTACGTTTCAAACCACAAATACGATATTGAATACTGTAAAATATATATTTAAAAAAGGCGGTTTTGATCAAAAGACAAAACATTCTATATGAAGTGTGAAAACCATCGACGATATCGCTCAAAGCATATATTGATGTTTTTATATATATATATTAAAGATATTTATCATATGAAAACGTTGGGGCTTCTTTCTAGGAAAACGATTTTCACGCACCGATTGTCAATGGAAGGAATGCCCGAAAAACGGGAGTTTTGTTGAATATACTGGAATAAAAAAAAATCGAGAAGATCATTTACTTAGTTACACAGGTTTTATGAGGGTTAATGTATATAAAACAAGATAAAACCTTGGGAAGAATATTTTTTTACCCCTAACCCTCGCGTTTTGAGCTTTAAAATCTCCCATTTTAGTCATTTTTGGGTCGTTTTTCTGTGTGAAAATGATATTTTGGTCAAACAGCAGTCACTAAAAGCTTTCTGTAAAATTCAGCAGCGCATCGATTTCCTAGTTACGCTGAGTGAAGTAAATATATTAATTTCTCTTTCCAATGATTTTAACTTCTTTGTGATTGGTCAATATTTTCCCCCGCGTTTTTGATATCATAAAAAAAAATATCATGATAAAATACTTCGATCCTGACTGCACAGCTTGCACTCTCCTTTTACACGGTCTTTATTCAGGGCATTGTTATCGCGATATCGACGGTCAGACGTAGAGAGAGTCTATACCCAGTACACACATTTCCCGTAAGATTCTTTCTGGTCGTTAGTGCACTGTAGTGGAACTGTGCGTGTTTGGTATAAAATAACACTGTCCTTTTTGATTGTTCACGTTTTCATATGGTGGGATTTTTTAATATCTTGAAAATCTGAGCGAATACAGAGCACCGTCTCAAATGACTATACACTTTGGAAAATGCTCCCAATAAATAATGTATTAACGTATTCAGAATGCTCATGATCTTCAGCTATCATTATAGCACTAGCCGATAATAATTCATGCTGACAATCTCGAAAGAGAAATTTGAAAAATACTAAAAATATGTACACAATATAATTTGGAAAAACTTGTGGGAAAGACCACATGGAACCCAATGGGAATCGGTCAGGCACCGTGCGGACCACGACCGGGTACCTCCTGACGTCCTTGCGGTGCATGTTGCACCCCCGACACCCTCCCCGGCTTGTTACAAGAATTGACAGAAAAACGTGCGGAGCCTACTCGGCCACCGATAGGAGCCCGATCGGTCCTCTTTAGTGACGTGACTCAACGGGCTTTCCAAGGGCTATAGACCGTCTGCCGATTTGATATATACGCCGGGAGAATCGAGAACATGATAGCAATAATCTAGGGGCCCGCACGATCAGTAAACATACACCGGTACCCGTGGGAACGTAAGGGACCCGGTCAGTAACCTTACTAAAGTGACCGAAATGGTAAAAAATGTCAGTTTTACACGCCGTACGGGCCCCGAAATGGACCTGTGATCGCGGCATGACAATTACATCCATTTTTTTGCCCCGTACGGCGAGTAGAACGTACATAGTGGCCATTTTCGGAAGGTGCCCGTCCGGCTCCCTTATGATTCTGCGGGCGCGAGGACATGTTTCACTACCCGTAGAAAAGCCGGAAAGAATTACTGTATGTTCTCGATTCTCCCGGCATTTTCATGAAATCGGTAGGCAGTAGACAACCCGGTAAAAACCCGGGAGTCACTAAAGAGGCCCGCGCAGGTGACCGGAAGGGTTCCGCACGATTTTCCTTCCGATCCTCATTGTAAAGAGATGACTACCGTCTTGCGATTTTTAAGGTTTCCCCTGCGGCTATCCTGCGGCACCCTACCAGGCTCCTGAAGGGCCCCTTAAATATTTCTGTCGATATGTAGACAAACAGGCATTACTTGTAAAGGGTTTAAACCAAATGACAATTTACGGGGTATGACACTTTTGTAAGGAAAAAATCACCAACATGACACACAAAAATGCTTTAATTATGGACAGCGGTCCACTTCGGCCTTTCAAGCGTCAAGATTTTTTTTTTTTTTTTTTTTTTAATCATTATTATTTGTTTATATATATATATATTTTTATTATTATTATGTTAGTCAGTTAACCCTTGTTTTCGTTTGTTTGTTGTTTTTTTTAGGGGGAAGTGGTTCACAGAACGCATCCTTCCGTGTCTGAGCCTGTTGCAAAGTTTTGTCTTAAGCTCTTTTGAGTATAAATTTGAGTATAAAATTAGTTTCAAACCACAAATATGATATAGAATACTTTCAAATATACATTTAAATAAAGCGGTTTTGAAGGATCAAAAGACAAAATTTTTTATATGAAGTCTGAAAACTGTCGACGATATATAATAAGATATTTATGTGGGACTTTATAATATCTTGAAAATCTGAGTCAATACAGAGCATCGTCTCAATTGACTATATACTTTGGAAAATGCTATCAATCAAAAATGTATTTATGTTTTCAGAATGCTCATGATTATCAACTATCACTTTAACACTAGCCCGATAATAATTTAAACTGACAATCTCGAAAGAGAAATTTGACAAAGATACTAAAAATATGAATCCAATATAATTTGGGAAAACTTTGGAAAGACCACATGGAACCCAATGGGAATCGGTCAGGTGCCGTGCGAACCACGACCGGGTACCTGCTGACGACCGTGCGGTGCATGTTGCACCCGCCCGGCACCATTCGGCTTGTTACAAGAATTGACAGAAAAAAAACTTGCGGAGCCTACTCGGCCACCGACAGGAGCCCGACCGGACTCCTTTAGGGACTCCACGGGCTTTCCAAGGGCTGTAGACCGTCTACCGATAAAAACGCAGGGAGAATCGAAAACATGAAAGCAATAATATAGGGGCCCGCGCGGTCAGTAAAAAATACACCGGTACCCGTGGGATCGTAAGGGACCCGGTCGGGAACCGTACGCAAGTGACCGAATTGGTAAAAATGTCAGTTTTACACGCCCTACGAGCCCCGACATGGTACTGTGATCGCGACATTATCAAGAAATAATAAAACAATATAAAACGAACAGTTATTGTGTATTGTTGCATATGACAATGAACATGATACTTACACCATGGTGAACAACCACTAAGATTCCGCCTCTTGCTGTAGGGTAAGCATTGAGATGAGAGACCAGTCTGCTGTCCTCTTTAGTCCCACAATACCACAACCTATACGCAGAGGATGGTGGGGATTGGATGAGATACCAGAGTGGGGAAGTCAAATAGTCAGACTTGACACATAACGTATGGTTATCAAAACAGATGCAAACTGGAAAATCGCGTGCAGTATGAGGTTTGGGTAGAATTGAACAAAACTAAATGAATCTGAAATAAAAGCTGAGTGGGCCCTACTAATTAAAGTCGTCAGCAAAATGACCTTAACATGAAATACGGGAAAAGAGTAGGACTTATAAATGATGAGAATTTAAAAATATAAACATATATAACTTATTTACAATGATTTAGATAAAAGACTTTTATACAAACTACAAAAGTGAATGCATGAAGAGGACTTTTTAATTGTTCTGATATGACCGTGTATAAGATACCGAAGATACGACGGCTTCGTTAACGTCATTACACCAAACAGGCGAGCGTTTCTATTTAGAACTTTACTTTCAACTTTTGCAATCCTTTTTTTTTGTTTGTTTGTTTATTTCTTTTACTTTTTTTTTTCTTTTTTAAACATGAATAAAGTGCGAAAAACTAACTTATTTATACGTCCCATAGTCTTGACATGCCTGCAGCACTCAACGAGGTCAATAAAATCTTCCTCATCTCTGCACATCACCTCCAGCATGTATAGCCCCTGTAGATTATTGGTTTGTTCTTTGATCAGCAGACCCAGTCCTCTCATCGTCTCTCTCGATACCATCCTCTCCTCTGATGGGAGTGACTCATGTGCAAAAAGGTTGATATGTGTGAGCTGCTCTCCTCCGGTCCGTTGAAGAAGAGCCGTGATCTGAGAGATATCTCTCTCTGCATCATCGATAATGATATCGATCACTCTCAAGCCAGGAAGAGATGAGAGCAGACCTTCGTAGCTTTGTGACGTCACTCTCTCGGCTGTTAGCCTTGTGACGTGTAGAAGCTCAGGAGGAGATGGAGGGAAAGTGATCGAAGAGTCTGATATGATGAGATGGTGCAGTTTGGTGAAGGATCCGAAGTAGGACCACATCATATCGGTCGTCTCAGCAGATAAAAGGCAATCCTTTATCTTAAGCTGATAATCCTGTAATGGAATATACACCATACACATGAAAGAAATATGAATTTTTCACCTCCGAACTAATTGAATAAAGGACAACAATATGAATGTCATATAATCAAGTGATTTCTAAATAACTATCTCAGATAAGAAATTGTTCACGTAGGTGAAGTGGGCAACATTAAAAAATATGCTTACCTGGCCATCGTTCTTGCAGTAGTTTAGAGATCCATGTGCACTCCTTTGGGAGAAGCTTTAAGGCAAAATGTATTTAAATGATTTCGTGTTAATGCTCTTAAATAGATTACTGAAAGCGAGCAAAGTAAAGGTAGTACAATCGAACGGGGTATGAATTGATTTTGTTTTCGTTTAATTTGCATTGCTTGATTTAAATTGTATTTAGCAAAGATTGTTTGTTAATTTTAAACACTGCATTCCTGACTTAATGACATTGTGCAATTAATTATCAATCAGAGAGAAATATAGCAGTCAACACGGGAAAAAAAATAGACTACACCCACGTATGTTCGTCCTTGTATCTTGGTGGGGAAAGTGGGTGGAGCTAGTTGTTGTGGGCAACGAAGCGTTTGTTCACATCTTTCCGTGTTTTTTTCATGCTGTAATTCGAGTTTGACGGGAAAATTCTAAAATCCACCGAAGTACTCCAAAACCGGCGAAACGGTAAATATACACGTCTTCATTGGATATCGGTGTTTTAAATAAACCGATTCCACAAACAATTGGGATATTTTTTTCTTTAGTTTCATGCATTTTGAAAGCGTTATCAAAATGATCATCAAAATATAGAAATTATGTAAGCTTTTGTAAAATAATACTCTTTCAATATCTGGCATATTTTTAATACTTTGAAAATGTTTGTTTTTTGTTGTTTTTTTTTTACTTTGGGACAAGCAGTTGAAATCAGATTTTTTTAAAAAAATTTCTTTTGAAAATAAAACCTTATTAGTAACAAGCATATTTCATCGGCATATCAATTGTTTATTTTTTATTTTGATTATAAAATCAATCATGGAGATAAAAATTGGGATTGTGGAAATACAGTATATATTCATGTTTCGTAGGATCAATGCTGCTGGAAAGAGAAAACTGGGTTCACATTTTATGAAAAAAAGTTGCCAAATTAAAATTGCCAGCGTGTGGTGGCGTGCTTATTGCCCTGTCTTGTCCGCCCAGGAATCAATCCCATTCCGACAATGCATGCCTAACATATTACACCGGGAGCCGGACGACTGAACTAACCCGTAATCATTGTGATTACTAGACCGATTAGCTCCCGTACGTGGCTGTCTTCAGTCACGTGATGACCAATACCAGCATACTTCCAATGATTTTTATTCAACATAAACCCGATCTTTAAACTTTAACAAATGTCCAAGTTATCCATATTGTGTTGGGCATCTACCGTGCATCCTTATTATAGGTAAACTGGAATGCCTACATGCCCAATAATTAGAAGAAACACTACTAACAAGAAATAAGTCATCATGGTACGTGTCAAATATTACTTAATACCAGAATTGGACTAGATTAAAAATATGCCATATATTGAAAAAGTATAATTTGACAAAAGCTTACATAATTTGTATATTTTTTAAATATCTAAATTATCTTTTGTAAATATTTTATAATTTTCGAAATGCATAAAACTGAACAAAAAAGAATAAAAGACTCCAAATTGTTTGTAGAATTAGTTTATTTAATACACAAATATCAAAAATAGAGGTGCGTATTCATCATTTTGCCGGTTTCGGGGGAAGTTCGGTGGATTTTAGAACTTGCTGTCAAACCTGTGTCGAAGCATGAAAAAAAAAGAAAAAAGAATGGAAATAGACTTTAAAAAAAAAAGAATTTCAATGGAATATACAACTGAACGTTTTGGTCGTTGCGCTTTGCACACAAAAAACGAGCTCCACCGTACCAATGGCGTCCCCCGCCATGCGAACACACAACCAATAGGCGACGACAATACCTCGGGGAGACCGGGGACAATTGTAATACTTTTTTCTAAATTTGACTTATCAAGTTTATTATAACTAAATACTTGCTTAAAACCAAGTAAAACGAAATTTGGATATCTTAGCTCGATATACGAATAGGTTTGGGTTAAGTAAAACCTATTATTTTGAAAGCCATTATCATTCAAACACGAGGTCGGAGTGTTACAATTGCCCCTAAACCAGGGGCAATTGTAACACGCTATCGGGCAATTGTAACACATGAAATTGTAACATTTTGCTTTTCTTTATCAAAGCTATGCACTTGACAGATCCAAGATTTAAAACAACATTAACCACATAAGCTAATATTTAAAACACACAAATGCTTGACTCAAGTTACATTATATTTTCCACTTGTTATATACAGGCATGGGTTATTGCAGAAGTTACGTGCTCTGTACGGGCGATGACAGCGCGCTGAATTGTCCCGGGGCTAGGTACGGGGCAAAAGTATTTCCTAAACGGCATTGTTACTATTGCCCTTGTGGTGGACGACCATATTTGGAGAGTTTTTTTTTCAATCTTAGCTTAGGTATTCATCGTTGAAACGTTAGCAAAATATGGCCTAAGAACATAATTTCTAAATATATAAAAATGACAGCCGTAGCTCATCCACATATTTGTCCAGAAGAAAAACAATGGGTAATGTGAAATATTACTTTCCTACTAAAAAAAAAAAAAGAAAAGATTTTTCTGCTGTAGAAAGTTCCACGAACCGTTAAATCTGCTAATACTCAAACAGCACGTGGAGCTATGAAATGCGCATGCTCTGTACAAATTTCAAGTTTGTAGCGTGTTTCTGCTAGGGATGGGAGCGCCTGTTACAATTGCCCCGTGTTACAATTGTCCCCGGTCTCCCCTACACCACTGAGACAGGATAAAATCGGAATGCAACAAAATGAGTGCCTTTTGTTAGAACTTTCCGGATCAATCGAATAAGTATCCAATATCAAACAACAAATCTAACGAGGCATGACTTTATCATTGTTTTCATTGTTCAATGCCACATCGTTCTTAGGCACCTGAGACTTCTTACAATAAAATAGGGGAGACCGGGGACAAATGTAACACGGGGCAATGGTAACAGAGGCTCCCATTCCTAGCAGAAACACGCTATAAACTTAAAATTTGTAGAGAAGCAGCGCATTTTAATCGCTCCACATGCTGTATGAGTGTTAGCAGATTTAACGGTTCGTGGACTTTCTACAGCGGAAAAACCGTTTTTTTGAGCATAAAAGTAATATTTCATATTACCCATTGTTTCTCTTCTGGACAAATAGTGGATGAGCTACGGCTGTCATTTTGTATATTTAGAATTATGTTCTTAGGCCATATTTTGCTAAGTTTCAACGACGAATACGCGAAGCTAAGATAGAAAAAAATCTCTCCAAATATGGTCACCTCTGCCAGGGCAATTGTAACAAGCTGTTACAATTGCCCCTGTTTCTGTTAAAGTAACTCCGTAGGAACTCGGTAAAGCAGATTTCCGCTGAATCAACACCAAACTATTAAATAACCAATCAGGGGCCGAGGAGCGTTTTTGGAAGTGGAGGGCTGAGCGGCAAGTGGGAGGGAGTAGGGGGGAGGGGGGGGGGGCTGAACAGACTAAAAAATCACAAATGTATGGTCATTTTTCCGTTTTTGTACACGTTCGCTGATGAAGCCCTCCAGGCTCCGTGGCCCTGCAAATTACATAGAAAACATTACAATTGTCCCAGAATTGTTGCTTCCTGTATAGAAGGACAGCAGAAGACACCAAGAGGGACACAGTCAGAGCAGTGGCGGCTGTTACTCGCAACTTCTATGTAGATGATTGTCTTATATCATGTGAAAGTGATGATAAGGCAATAGCCGTTGCCACAGAGCTCAGAAGTCTGCTCAAGAAGGGAGGTTTCAATCTATTGAAATGGGCAAGCAACAGTGTTGAAGTCCTTGCGTCAATCCCAGAAGGTGATAGAGCCAAGCAAGTTAAAGGATTGGATCTGAACTGCGATGCTTTGCCTGCCGAGAGAGCTCTTGGTGTTGAGTGGAATACAGAGCTGGACTGCTTCACTTACAAGATAACTTTGAAGGAGAAGCCTCTTACCCGGCGAGGCATGTTGAGTGAAGTAGCCTCCGTGTATGATCCTTATGGATTTGCTGGTCCGTTCGTCTTGAATGCTAAGAGGTTACTTCAAGGACTAACTGCCATGAAACTTGGATGGGATGACCCCATGCCAGAGGAAACATGATCAGATGGCGACAATGGAAAGCAGAGCTACCTAAGATGGAGGAAGTCAAAGTAAGACGATGCTACAGGAGTTCTGACTTTGGGCAAGTGATGGAAAATCAACTCCATCATTTTTGCGACGCGTCTGAGAAGGCGTATGGAGTTGTGTCCTATCTTCGCATGGAAGGTACAGAAGGAGAAGTTGACTGCAACATAGTCATGGCAAAGTCTCGTTTAGCACCCTTAAGATGGTAACACTCCCCAGACTAGAACTGATGGCAGCACCCTAGCAGTGACGATGGATAGGATGATCAGACGAGAGCTTGATCTACAACTGAGAGAGTCAGTTTTCTGGACAGATAGCGCTATCGTGTTACATTACATTGCCAATGAGGACAAGCGGTTTCTGACGTTTGTAGCTAACAGGGTTGCTACCATAAGGGAAGGATCAACTCCTAGTCAGTGGAGGCATGTGAAGTCATCCATCAACCCAGCAGATGACATTACCAGAGGGTTGACACCGAAGAGTTGAGTGGGAGATGGACCCAGGGACCAGAGTTCTTGCAAATCCAGAAGAACAATGGCCTAGAAGTCTTGAGCTTCAAGAACACAAATTGGATGATGATCCAGAGGTCAAACAAGGTTACCCTCAACGTGCATTTAACGCTACCCACACTGAGGATGGAGGTGTTGACAAGTTGATGAAGAGATATTTATCATGGTTCCGTTTGAAGTCAGCAGTGGCCTATGTCTTGAGAATCAGGAACTATCTAAGATGGAAGGCAGGACATGAAGTGTCATTTGATGAATCCTGCATGACTCGGCCTATAACGGTGACAGAGATGAAGTATTCAGAGGAGGCTGTCATACGGTACTTGCAGCGAAAGCATTTCACGAAAGGGTATGATTGCCTTAGTGGGAAGGACAAGGAAAATCCTAAAGACACAAGGAAGTGTAAGATGTTGAGGTCAGGCGCCTTGTCTAAACTTAAACCGGAAATGACAGAGAGAGGCCCTCTGCGTGTTGGAGGTAGACTGCGGTTCAGCGGAGCTGATGAAGGTTACAAGCACCCTCTCATTCTTCCGAAGAATCACTGTGTTGTTGAGATGCTTGTTAGACACTATCACGAGCTTACTGGTCACTCTGGACAAGAGCATGTCTTGGCACGCTTGAGGGAATGTTACTGGATTGTAGGAGGACGCTCTACAGTGAAAGGTGTGCTACGTAGATGTTTCATTTGCAAGCGACAATCATCACAGCCCATGAAGCAGATGATGTCTGATCTACCTCCTGAACGAATCACGCCCGATAAACCTCCATTCAACTTTGTAGGGGTAGATTGCTTTGGACCGTTTACTGTGAAGCAAGGTAGGAAGGATCTCAAGAGGTATGGATGCCTTTTTACATGCCTGGTAATAAGAGCTATCCATATTGAGATTCTACATTCCATGGACACAGACTCCTTTATCAATGGACTTGAGCGCTTCATCTCGAGACGAGGCCGACCAGAAGTCATCTGGTCCGACAATGGAAGCAACTTTATTGGAGCAGCTCGGGAACAGAAGGAGGAGATGAAGAACTGGAATCAGCGCCAAATTCACCAGTTCTTGCTGCAGAAGGAGATCACATGGAAGTTCAATCCGCCTACATCATCTCATATGGGAGGTGCTTAGAGCGCCAAATAAGAACGGTGCGCAAGGTCCTTGGTGCACTGTTGAAGGAGCAGAATCTTCACGACGAAGGCTTGATGACGCTGATGTGCAAGGTTGAATCGATTGTGAACGGACTTCCGCTGACAGTCGTATCTACCGATCAGAGGGATCCGGAGCCTCTGACACCGAATCACCTCCTCTTGAGTCGACCAAACGCTGAGCTGCCTCCTGGAGTGTTTAGTCGAAGTGATATCTACTCGCGTAGAAGGTGGAGACAGGTCCAACATATGACAAATTGGTTTTGGAATAGATGGACCAAGGAGTATTTCCCTAACTTGCTCCAACGCCAGAAGTGGATCCTCAAACAGCGAAATCTCGCGATCGATGATATCGTACTAGTCGTTGAAGATATGCCACGGAACAAATGGCTGATTGGACGAGTCGAGGAAGTCTTTCCAGGAAAGGACAATCTCGTACGCTCAGCTAGGGTAAAGGTTGCAAAATCAGAATTAATGCTATCATTTCTGAAGATAGTATTCGCATTCAACCAAGTTATAATGCCTTGTGTTAGAAGGTATAATTGAATTTCAAGGTTAAAGGTGATTATTCGGATGTCACTTCGCGAATTTACTTCCGAATCTGTAGATTAGCATAACTTTAACTTGGATCCGCAACAAATCATTCGCGAAAGCAGCCGTTGAAGGAAAAGTAGATCGATTAATCTTGAAATTATTGTGGACAACGCAGAACACTTTCGCAATTCAAATCACGATATGCAAACTTTCGAGATCACGCCTATTTTAGAAACAACTAAAAACGTCTTCAAGAAAAACAAACATTACAGTGCGACATGAAGCTTAAAGGAAAATGAAAGGCTAGAGCAAAAACCCCTTAATAAGTCGAGCCATACTCCACTTTACTAAATAAGACTTAAATGAAGAAAATCCGTTGACTATATCCAAAGATATTGCCAGCTCAAACTTCAACTCAACTTGATTTTGAGATTACCGCGGAAGATGCCATCTTGCCGATATTTGCATATTTCTCCCATGGTCCTCTGCGATATTTGACGTCACTGACGAACAACTCGCATCAACGAACAAGCTCAGCTGATCGCCCAGCCAGCGCGCGTTTTGTGTGCTTGTTTACGTGCAGTCGGCTCCGCAAGATGGTGTGACTGTCAAGCATTTGGCTGTCGGAATCGGTCCGATAAAGGCGCAAAATATAGTTTTTTTTTTCGGTTTCCCGACCCACAAAAGAGGCCTGAGATATCTGAGAAATAGAAATACATGTAATAAGCAAAATAGTCTGCTGCAATTTTACAATAAAAGAAGCAAAAGGACACAATCAGATTGATAAAGTTGAATGTTTCGATGTGCGGTGTATAGGGGAGACCGGGTATGGACGTTACAAAATTCACATTTTGGGCCATATAATTCTAATGAAAGTACTTACGCACTCCATTTTGGGTCTGTAGTTAGCCTATAATCTTGGTTAAAACCTTAGGCACATAGAACTTGAAAACATGTAAACACTAATTAACTACAGCTTAATTAATGAAGACAATTTTTTGTAACAACCTACCCCGTATGCGGGGTAAGTTGTTACACCATACGGGGTAGATTGTTACTATATGTAAACATAAGGGGTAATTTGTTACAATGTGTAAATCTCTTATACCATGCTTTTGTTTCAACTTTCCAGTTCTTGGTATCGTTAACAGTAGATCAAGTAGAGCTCTAGAATAGACTAAAGTAATAATAGAAATATCAAAATATTAACACCAGAAAATTGAAACAAAATTACTTTACATGTGTAATGTAATTGGGGTAGGTTGTTACATCGACATGGGGTAGGTTGCTGTAACAACCTACCCCATGGGTGATTTTACACATAAAATCAACTGTAGCAAAGCCATTAGGCAGAATTACAGGGCATGGCTCAGGGGTATATTAGTGACATACATGTACTATATTCACAATACCAGACTATCATCATGTGCATTCAGTTGTAAGAACTATTACAAATTTTAATTTTTGTCAAAAATTCACTTGGAACTGTAAAAAAATGGTTTTTGTTGATTTACTTTTTAATAAAACAACGGAGAAACCTCACGACCGGCAGTTCATCACAGCTATGTGTGGGCTGTATATAGATGCCAGTTAGCACGTACTCTCTTGTTCCAACTTAGCACACTGAGAACTGTAACAACTGACCCGTGTAACTTCCATACCCGGTCTCCCCTACTCGGCGTTTGATGAAAGCAATGGCGCACGTAGGCTACGTGTCCGTCGAGCCAGCCAGTGTTAGCGACCGGACCAGAGACAGGATCGCTCCCGATACCAGGCCGGCCGGCTGCGACAGCGGGCGGTAGCGACGGTGAAAAGCAGCTTTGGCTAGCTTTCTGAAACTACGCACGCGTATACGCGTCCAGTTATTGTTGAATTGATGATCGTAAATTTAGAGTTGTATTTTATTAATTTTTGATATAATGATAATAATGTAAAACATGATACTATAATATTCAATCATTCAATATGTCTCTTTATAATTTATAACTTACATATTGTGATTCGGAAAATTAAATCGTGATTAGTGTATGATAGTGTGTACAAAACATAGCTGAGTGGGGTTGTTCGCAAGTGACGTCACAGTTTTGCTCCAGCCCAGCCAACATGGCGACCTCCGCTTAGCGATGTCTAACCAAGGTAACCCAACTTTGGAGGGATGGTTCTCCTTCCTTGGAGATCAGATGTGGGTGGTTTATGGCTTATTTTGACTGTCATATATGAAAGATTGTTACCATGGGGTTGTAGCTCTAGAGTTTCATTTTCCATTAAATTTAACTCTAAGCGAAATGAACTATGAAGATCAGCGATGAATGACTGACGTCTGTTCGAACTTTGACCGTGCTGAATTTCTTCATTCAACTAAATTTTAAAATGTCACATGTGAAAATGCATCCAAAATGATAAGTTACGTTTCTGACGAGATGTGCATATTTCATTTGATATTTGGACATAGTTGGAAATCATTCGGTAAAACAAAAACAAAAAATTCATCAAACATCAGAAGATGTTCTTGGGTGAATTTGGATGCGTTTTCACTATTTCATTTTATACTGAGTTTCCAGTGTAGATTTATGTCATATAATGAATTTTCAGGTAACATGCAAATCTTGGGTTGAACCTTGCTTTCAAAGAAGTCTGTCAATTTGATTTCAATGTTGATTTATTAATCTTACAGATGAACCTCACTATAAGGAACGTTGAGTTACATGTTCTAGACCTTAATCATAGTGAGAATCAAAAAAAAAAAAAAAAAATGGAAAATGACAACACCTACAAAATAAGGGTGTATTTATTTATTTATTTATTTTTTTTTTTTTGGTTCAGCAATTCTTTATCATGGCAAAAAAGAAGCTAGATTTGTTCAAAGGAATTCAGAAAGCAAGTTTTTAGATACTAGTACAGTATTTGCTTTACAAAGGTTTACAAATGTGCAATATTTTTTACACCCCTGACATTATGTGTTAGAAATTATGTTCCATAGTTAATAGGATGGAAAGAGTGTCTATCTTTAAGCATACTTTGTATGTTACCTTTTAGACTCAAGTGCAATATTTAAATTTATACAAAGAGCTTACATTTTGAAAATACATGTGTTGGCTATTTAAGTTCCATTACGCAAGAAGTATTATTTGCTTGAACGATGAAGGAGATACAGAGTTTATATTCATTTCATTTAAAGTGATGTCAATTTACTTTGAAAAAGAATAAGGTAGTAAATGTTAAGTCAAGAGGACTTCCCATTTAAGGGGCCGGGATGTAAATTGCCAAAAGTTTTTCTTTTTATTTGTTTGTTCGCAATTACGCCAAAACTAAGCAATCAGATATCAATGACGTCAGAAGCGAAGATTTCGCTGGATGATTTTGTGTTGGTCAAATGCGGCGCCCTAAATTTTCGCTGCCAGATTTACACGTGAAAGTTGACACACCTATTTGGGAAGGACTCGCCGGTAAATTGCTAATTTTTTGGATGAACCCAATGTTGTAAAGTAATTGAACATGATATATTTTGTAGTTAAACAATGGATTAGTAAATTACGCAGGTTGCGTAATATATTGTCCCCGCCAAATAATGTAAAATTCCCATATATCACGGACAGGGCTATCACATAAGGCAACAGAATGAAATCAGGTAAAAAAATGGCGAAGAAGTAGCATTTTGTAGCCAATGTACAATATAGGTCAAAGTCAAGGTCAAAAGGTCAAAGGGCCAAAGTCAAAATTCTGTGAAGAAGTTTTGTAGTCCACAGCTACTGCTATCACATATAAGCAAACGGATCGAAATCGGCATGAAAAAATGGCGAAGGAGTAGGATTTGTAGCCAATTAAGCAATATAGGTAAAAAATCCAGGTCAAAAGGTCAAAGGTCAAAATTCCGTGAAGAAGTTTAGTAGTCCTCACATAGTTGCTATACATAAAGCAATACGGAATCAAAATCGTGATGAAAAATGCCGAAGGGTAGCTATTTTTTAGCCAATTAAACAATTATAGGTCAAAATCAAGGTCAAAGGTCAAAGGGTGAAAAGTCAAAAATTCGCGTTGAAGAAAGTTTTGTAGTCCTCACCTAGTGCTATCACATAAAGCAATCGGAATCGAAATCGGATGAAAATGGTGAAGGAGTAGCATTTTGTAGCCAATAACAAATATAAGTAAAAAGTCAGGTCAAAGGTCAAAAGGGTGAAAAGTCAAAATTCCGTGAAGAAGTTTTGTAGTCCTCACCTAGTGCTATCACATAAAAGCAATCGGAATCGAAATCGGATGAAAAATGCTGAAGGAGTAGCATTTTGTAGCCAATTAACAATATAAGTAAAAGTCAAGGTCAAAGGTCAAAGGAGGTGAAAAGTCAAAATTCCGCGAAGAAGTTTTGTAGTCCTCACCTGGTGCTATCACACATAATGCAAACGGAAATCGAAATCGGATGAAAAATGGCGAAGGAGTAGCATTTTTTAGCCAATTAACAATATAGGTCAAAAATCAAAGGTCAAAGGTCAAAGGGGTCAAAGATCAAAATTCCGTGAAGAAGTTTATCGTTGTCCTCACCTAGTGCTATACATAAAGCAAACAGAATCGAAATCGGATGAAAAAATGGCGAAGGAGTAGCAATTTTGTAGCCAATTAACATTATAGGTCAAAAATCAGGGTCAAAGGTCAAAGTCAAAAATTCTGTGAAGAAGTTTTGTAGCTATCACCTAGTGCTATCATATAAAGCAAACGGAATCGAAATCGGATGAAAAATGGCGAAGGAGTAGCAAATTGAAGATTTTGGTCACATACGGACGCACGGACGGACGGACGGACGGCGGGATGACGGACGGATGGACGGACGGACACACATACGTACGGAGCCCGTTTCATATCTTCCTGCTCGAACTCGTTCGGCGGGAACAATAATTCATCTATCTTGTGTAGTAATGGGCAAAATTATGCTCCTTTCATTGATGATATTTTAGATCAGAAATGTACAATTGATGGAATGAAGTGTGCACACGCAAATGCATTGAAGTTATACAATGTGTACACGTAGGCAAGGAATTGTACTGTATCAAAATGTAAACGGGTTGACTGTGATATTTAGGTTATGAAACATAAGTTGGTTATTTGAAAGATTTTATGAGCCAGCTTTATGCTGGACAAAGTGAATGATGTATGGAGGATAAAATAAGGATATTTAGTGTAATTATTCGGAAAGAAATGCAGTGTGGATTTAGATTATTTGCATTCTCAGGGAAAATAGTGAGACAGCCTATTGAATTATTCGCAAGAGCTTGGCTGTCCACTCCTTTCCTTGTCAAACTGATGCTGGATTTAACTGTATTTTGAGCATTTAGGGGCCGATAAAATCTCGGCTATGGTGGGAAAGAAACCACATTTTTAGGGGCCATGAAGGACAGGCCATTGTCTAATTGTTTTAATTCATCGCCTAGTGAAGGCTCAGTTACTGTTAGGCAATTTGGTTAATAAGGAATGGTTACAGTTTGAAAGATTAATTGGAATAGACAACCAGGAAAGAATTACACCAAAAGAAACATTATATGCTAGTATTCAAAGACATTTATTAGGAATTCACTTTCTTTTATGGTAATGTTGGAGGACCTGAGATGTATGACATAATTGTAACAATACTGATGAATTATTTTATGTTTTACCTGCATTGATATATTTACAGTGGAGGCTAATATATTGAGGAATTCGGGACCAAGGCGGTTGCCTAGTTGTGTAGATGCAATTATCAGACCTCATTAATAGGCTCACCACTGTACATATATTTAGTGTGGATAATCAAGGTTTCAGAGTGTATACTCAATCTCCTGGTATAACAAGATATTTATTATTTTGTTATGTTCTTTTATTAAATTGCAGGTAGAACCTGTCTTGATTGATACACAAAAACACGACTGGTTTCTCAATACTGGTTATGATGGGAGTCTTTCCGAACCCTGAATTTATACCGTCACTTACAGGAGCCTTAATTATCCATAATGGTGCCCCCCCCCAAAAAAAAAAAAAAATAAAAATAAATAATAATAAATAAAAAAAGTAAAAAAAATCAAACAAGCTTTCACCAATTTGTTTGGGGGGGGGGGGTTCAAGGGATAAATAACGAAATTATCAACATTAAGAATTTTGGGGTGAAAATAATTCCTTTGGTATGTATTCATTCACTATGCCTGAGATTTTTTAGAATTGGAAAGATAGAGATAGATGGATCATGGTCTTTATTGGCAATATTCAAAATAGCAGCCATATGCTGAAACAAAATGAATTTACATAGGTATAAAACATTCTTAAAAACTACACAAAAACATTACAAAAATTAAAATCATCTTGAGAAATATACAATTTCACAATTTAACAGTATACAAAGAATAATGAATTGATTAACAAACAAGATTATAGACATACAAGTCAAGGTAAATTATAACACAAAATTCATGTTAGGCCGTGCGAGTGAGTCTCAAAGATATACAAATTTCAATTATTATATATTTAAATGTATGGTTACATGCATCAGCATTTACGTTAAATCATTTCAGATATATTTTGTATAAAAAGTGCTATTCAAATTGATGTTTGGATTGTTCTCATCATGACGACTCACGATTATCTTTAACATGTATTAAAAATCATTGGTCTTCACGAAATTAGGGGAAATTAGGGGAGGGGTGGTGCGTCACTTTATATTTATTTGTTTCTTCTTTGTTTTTCTTAATATTTTTTTCAGGATAATGCTTCTGCAATACGCAAGAAGAAAAGATGCCAAAATTGATTTATCGCACACCAGCCAATGAAGGAAGAGAAGCGATGTAAGCTGCTGCCCTACATTATCTTTTATAGAGGTACATGATAATGCCTATCCCACAAATAAATAACAAGACCGTCCCCATTTAACCGACATTAAACTGTGAAAAATAAATAAGGTCTTTTTTTTTCTAGCAGACTTAAAAATTAGAAATGCACTGGTTTTGAGAGAAAATGTGAGATTTTTTATGTGAAGAATTATTTAAGATTTGTATCCAATGGCATACAATTTAAATCAAGTGTATCTGTATTTTTAAACTCGCCTCTTTTGTGTCTGTGTCATACAATTGTCGACAGGAATTTGGGTTGGAGAGTCCTCACACACACAGTAGTATGACTAAAATTAAATTTGAATAAATATGTATCGACAAACTGAACAACTTTCATTTTTGGGAGAATATGAGGACAAAATAACTTTCTTTTCGTTTTGTATCACAAAGGTTTCTACAATAGTAACAATTGCATGACATACATTTAATAAATCAGTGACACCACTCCTTTTCTTTCAAAAAATAACAATATTTTTCCATCCTCCAATAGAAGCAAAAATTCATTTTCAGCATTGCCGACCCAAGTCAAAGCATCGCCATGAAATTGTGGATCAACCATAAATATGTGTCTTTATACATGTACAGTTCACTCTCATTATCAGAAGAAGGGGACTAGAATGAACTTGACATTGAGAAATCTTGTATCTTGGCTCATAATATTAGGAATGGACTGTTTTTTAACTTAATGCATGGGAAACCTGTTGATTTTTTTATTCATTAAAAAAATTAAGTACATCTTGTTTTTCCGTTTTTCTTCTCTGTCCTTTGCCATCATGCAGGAGCTGTAGTGACTCCAACTGCATATCTTGAAGGATGGTAACAAGGCCCCATCATTGACGGCTTCTGGAAGAGATGTATATTTTTACATCATCCGACACTGAGCATCCTTCAAACGTTACCTTCATCTGACTCATCAACCCTAACTTCAATGGATCATCGCATCAAGTCTCTGAGATGACATCATTCTTTGTAGAGCTACCTTCTATTGTATATATTTGCCTTTGCTTGTATCACATCATCACTTTTCTGCATTTCTGTTTCAAATACTGAAACTTTCCCAGAAATTGCAACCAGGAAAAACACTTTACTCTGACGAAATCTTGTACCAGTCCTTATTATAATGGGAGTAAACTGTATTTTTACACTTTTTAAAACTTCCAATTATCAATATTTTCCATAAATATGTGCTTACTTACCACTTACGGGGTGATCTTGATTACTTGTATAGTTACGATTGATTAGAGGAATTACGATTGATTGGCAGCTGAACTTACGATTGATATCAATCGTAAGTTCTTTGTGTTACAGAAGATACGATTGATTTTGAGATACGATTGATTTTGGATCAATCGTAAGTCTTTGTGTTACACCCCACTGGTTTCCAAATGAGGCTACCAAGAAAAAATCAATTGCAACTTTTTATCAATCTTAAGTCTTTGTGTTACACCCCCACAAGTTTATTACAGCTCCAGGCCTGAAATTCATAAATGATCTGTATGTTATTAGCATGTCAAAATTACATGACAGTTATCTTTATTATACAATATTTTTCTGTTTGAATGTTTACAAAAGATTCTGTAATACAGTATACTCTTGTTGTAGCAACAAGGAATAAGCTACTTACATGTACATTTTTAATTGAACAGACACAGACACACACACACACACAAGAAAAAAAGAAGCCCACATACATGTATGTACATCCTTGACATTAGAACAGGCAAAATACCTAATTCTACAAAATCGTGTATCCGTGCCAGTATAACGGGAGTATACTGTACCATGTACATGTAATTGACTCAAAATGTTTGTATAAATGAGAGGAAACTATTTTTATGTTAAAATGAATTAATCCTGAATGTTACTTCTTATTTCTTCATATTTAAATACAAGTGAAATAACTTTGATCTTGCAATACATACCAAAAATGGCGCTAATAAGATGATTGATAAAATCTGACTGTACTCAAACGTCTTCGTTTATTAAAGCCTACGGTACATACAAAGTTGTCCATCGATGTGCACTTTTCCATTCTCTTATTTAGCATGTTGTGACACATTCCATGTTTTATTATTTTCAGTAAATACATCAATTCTATCTTACCAGGTATACTGCATAAATAACAATGGACACATTTTTTAAAAATGACAGTAGCCTATACCATAGAAGCATTGTAATTGCAAGTTGATGAAGACGTGTGAAATAAAAAATTGTAAAGAATAAAAAAAGATACAAACACTGCGAATTATAGGCAACGCTTCATGATATCACAATATTGCGAGAATGAATACAGTTCAGACATGATTGCCGTTTCTCAACTTTTATTGCTACTGGGGGATATTCCCAGATCAAAACATCA
>CALNVZ010003745.1:76460-101293 GCA_940671915.1 Paracentrotus lividus | reverse complement strand
TTTTACTTCCTGAAAATTTCCTTGAAAATACGAAAATTTCCGAATTTTGGGAAGTGTGGAAACACTGCAGGGTAATTAAATGCAGCTGTCGAAAATTTAAGGTGAAGGACACGATATTTACAATTAGGGAGATTTGATTTCATAGGATGGAATAAACCTCACACCCCTTAAAATAGGATCCATATAGAGTCTACACAAACTGTAAAACAAAACACATAGTTTTGTGAAAAGGAATAACTTCCTGCAACTCTAAATAAGTATAAAATTCATTCAATAATGGGGGATTCGGATTTGCCTGCCTTGTATAAAAGACAACACCCTTGCATGACAATTGAGTAGATCTAGGCCTAGGCTATAGTCCAGTCATTTTGCCGTGGAGATAAAGTTCAACAAAATCCTACCTTGTGGAGGTTCGTTTATGTGCTAAATTTCATCTTTATTGTAACAATTGTCATTCTTTGAACATCATCTTTCGATTTGTTTCATTCTTAGAACTAAAAGTCTAAGATCAATTCACATTCTTGATCATCAATTTCATGATTTCTAGTTTTATCGTAAAAAGAGCAAACCCCACAACGTAAGATGCCTGGATCGATTGAGCTGAGCTTGAGAAGAAATTCTTAAATTCCTCTCATCCCATGCGTTAATACCAACTTAAATTGATGGATCGAGGCCTAGACCGTAGATTCTAGATCTAATGTTAGGTCTAGCAGTAACTATAGACAGCGCTGGCGCCGAAGGCGACAGCGCTGTAGAAGGGATTTGTTCATTTACGTTGAATATTGATGGATGACCTTTTTGAAGGGTCGACCCGGAAATAGAAAAAATCGCTGTGCTTTTGAACAGCAGCGCCTACGGCCCGCTAGAGCCGCCTGCTCTAGCCGCCTAGCTAGCTTGCTAGCAGACGGCGCTCGCGACCGGGGGTCTCTATCGCCATGTACCGTACCTGCGATATGAACACAAGTTACGTGTTTGGAACTGATTTTTGCCTTCAAATATCAATCACTCATTGTTATGACAACATAAATATGTGGAAGAACCTATCTGCTCTTGTATTCTTGGAAGTTACATAAATTCAATGTGAGTATCATTTAAAAAAAAAAATATATTACTTGTGAGAGATTCGGGGTATACCAGCCCCACAACTAATCATCCGTCAGTTCCCGTCGCTTCGCGACGGGGACTGGTCAGTTTAGTCTAGCAGTAGAGGTCTAGATCTATAACAGTTAGTCTAGATCGACAATGTAAGGCTATTGAATTGTGAGACCTCACCTGCTGCAATTCTGGCATGAACAATGATGATATTGCTGGCCTATCTGGCTTGTTCCGGGGTAGAGTCTGCTGTCTGTTGCTGCTCCGACATGGCTCTATCTCCACTCGAATTCAAAACGGTGGTACCGGTACGACCTGCAGTGCAGCAGTGCTCAGCTAGCATTGAGCTAGAGTGATTCGGCTACCAGCCAAGGTTCCTGGTCCTACATTTATCTTCCTCCTTCTAGATCATAGCTCTAGATCTGCAACGCTTAGTTACTAAGATTTCCCCGGCAGTGTTCACGTCCGTTTCAGCCGTAGACTTAGCCTTAGCCTAGGCGTAGAGAAGCCATAGGCCTATAGGCTATCTTACTTTCTGGTTTCCAACTTAAAATCGGTGATTCATTTCCAAAATGAATCAAACATCAGACTTTGCTTGGTAAATACTCCTCGTAATGCTAGTAGAAAACAAAGTAGATCTACGCCTAGCAGTTCTTGTTATTAAAATAATGTATCCAGATAAGAAAATGGTATTAAGACAGGTTAACAAATTAGCGTCTTGTATCCCCCAGTACTAAGTTGAGAATGAATGCAAACTTCTGAATCAAGCGCATACGTGGCTCGTAAGCGTATGACGCTGAAATCGTTCGCCGCGTTTCATTGGCTCTTAACCGCGTAAGGGCGGTACCCACGGAGCTGTTGCTTAGCCATCACTAGGGACGCTGTATTACGGCGCTTACCATGCAGTGACTGACCAATCACAGCCTTGTTGCTGGGGGCGCAATTTTCCCGCCTCCGGGAAGGCCGTGTGCATTGAATTTGGCCATAATATGGCTAGCTATTGTGACCTGCATCCTCCCGCAAATGCGTTTATTCGCTAATTCGAATAATCGTATTCCCACCACACCAAGATTGAATTGTCATGCTTACCAATTAGTAGTAGGAATTTGCTAAAGGCTCCTCTCATATAAACATGTGTATCTGATTTCATTTTCACTTTGCCCAAGTTTTCTTTTATATTTGGCGTGTTCAAAGATATTTTTTTAATGATTGTTTTCTTTTAGAATGATTATGTTCGATATGAAGTGTATAAATAAATGTCAAAGAACTCATTAAAAGTTTTGTATCAGAGTTTGTCAGGTGTTGATGTTGGTATTTGTAAACAGGATTTGAAGTACAGTAGAACAGATTGTTTATCGTTAAATATGTCCTTTTGACATTAAATCTAAACTTTGTTTATCACCTTTTTTTGGGGTGGGGTTAGAGAAGATGTGTTGAGCTTTTTTTAAGAGTGTGGGGGCTGAAGAGCAGAAAGCTAGAGGATGAACACATGGTTAAAAGTTACAAAGAGTTCAAAGTTTAATTTAATTAACAGCATTTTCAAGTTTTGAGGCAATTTACAAATTTAATAATCAATTAGAAAGAGAGAGTGAGATAAGGAGAGAGAAATAGAGAGAGAGAGAGAGAGAGAGAGAAAGGGAGAGAGAGAGAAATAAAAAAAGCTATCAGAATAATGAAAAAAAAAAAAGAAGTAAATCTGGTCTTCTTTTTTTGTTCTCAAGCCTTTTAAACTTTGTAGGCAGTAGGCTTATTGTACACATCTATCTGACAACATTCAATCGATAGATTTTCCCCATAGAAGTGGATAAAATCACCTATATGATTTCCCCGAGCTGAAGTCGGGCGATTGAAAAATCCTACTATATAGGCTAATATTCTTCAAAATGCACCAAGCAATTCAACAAAATATAGAGCATGTAGAGTGGGGTACACCATTTAGCCATTTTATTATATATACAGTCTGTGTCAAATAAAATGGTACAAGTGGAAAACATTTTTTTATAGTATGAAGATTATTCACAGCCTTCTATTGTTTGGTATTTTCAAAAAGCAGGAAGATCAGGCTTTCACCTGCAATTTTTTTTATGACATTTGGTGTTTTAATTCTTGAAATATGACTGGTTTTCTACAATCAAGCCGAGAAAAATCCATTTTTTGTACGCCGTCCCATGCCTTTGTGTATAAGTTTCGCATAATGGCCATGAAGTGCTCAATTTCGATTTGTTCCTCGTCGCACAAAATTTAGCATAACTTTTGTTTTACGAAAGCAAATTACACAGAACAAAGCGCTCCATAACAGCAAGGAAAACTATTTGGCTTTATTTTGGCACCACATACACACTTTATTTGAAAATGTTTCACACCTAAATATTTTTTTCCCGACGTACTGTACCATTTTTTTTTTTTACACAGACTGTATATTTCAATATATTTTCCTGTCCAATGGAGCTACGGATTACCAACCTCAATGTAATTCTCTTAACCTACGAGCCAGGCGCAAGCAAGCGCCAAGGACGACACCGGGCTTTATGTATGGTGCTGTCCAACGGATCGACCTACGGACTATGGAGTTCTATTTTTCAATATTTATTTCCGGTCCGACGGACCTACGGTCTACGGGCTTTTTATTATATATATTTCAATATATTTACGGGATTTAAATATGTAGGCTATTCTGCAGTTAAACTCAAATGTTGTGTGCTATAACGTAGTGAAATCGTCAAATTGATAGGAGATTGGCTCGATTCTGCTGCGAGCTAGAATCGCCCACGTCACACCCAACAGGCCTGCCGAGGCTGGCCCGCCGGCGGTATAGCCGCGTGCCGTACCGGTTGGGATTATACACACTATGCTCGGCAAACATTTCCGCTATTTGTGGTTTTATTTTGACATGAGGATATTATTTGAAGAGCAATCATGAACAGTGAACCTTTATACTACATTATCCTTTCTAAAATACATGAAAATAATTTGAACTCTCACAATGATTTTAGATTTTAGATTTTTCCCTTAAAACGCCCTCTACGATAAAGATTGTTTTGAAAATCTTCTTGGGCGGTAAAAAAAATAACCACTTTTCTTTGCTTATATTTCATATTTCAAATGAAAACATGAAGGGAAATGACTTTAAATACATAAAAATATAATAAAATGAGACAACTAGCGCAGTCCGCTGATGATTTAGGAAGATATGATTAATTTATTATCAAGAAATTTCGCTATATTCGTCATTTTATACAAATTTCAACAAAATCATTCTCTAATTAATTGATTAATTATAAATTCAATACATTATCAAATTTTCCAAAATTTACAGAAATGCATTATAATGATTTTATAAACACATCACAAATTTTTCTGTATTTTTGAGGGCCTAACTTTTGTTTTGATATTTAGGCAAGTATTACAGAGACAAACGTTCAAACCGAATCATGGGAAAGCTGCATTTTGCTAGATATGTTGAATTATTTAATCCAGGATTGACTAATTTCAGTAAATTAAGTTACTTGGTTTATACAAAAATAATTCCAAGAGCAATGTAACAGAATGCATCGCTTTTCTCGGCTCTATAAAAGGCTTGTTCATGTTCTCTCTCTCTCTCTCTCTCTCTCTCTTTCTCTCTCTCTCTCTCTCTCTCTTTGTAATCAGATGGTGTTTTTGTAATGAGATGTTTTTATTATTATAGTCCTAATTTTCCTTCAATTTCAATGTTCGTTTCCATCAGGTGTAGATCAATTTTTATTTATTTATCTATTTATATATTATGTACTTCTTAGATACTAATTACTGAAAAATTAATCAGATTTTTGTCATCACCAAAGTAAATGCACCTATATTCGTTAGTAGAGGAACGAAATATATCATCAAATAATAGTAACCCAGATACATGTAAAGCTGTTGCATGGCGGAGGGCTTATTTAGATCAACCAACCATACCTCATCAGAATGTTTTATTTCAAACAATTTCATTACCGTTTTTCTCTGTAACTTATTGTATAAGTGTAAATGACTGTAAATTATGCTAAAAATGTTTTTACAACTACATTTCTTATGAAATGAAATCACAAATGTATCATCGTATTGTACTCTACTTAACTTTCCAAACTTTGTTCCCATCTAGGGAGGAGAAAAGATCATTTTTGAGTAGGAACATGACTCAATTTTTTTAGTGCAAATTTGATTAATTAATGTATCAACAGGTGGAGAAGAAGAGACCATTTTTAAATAGGAACATGACTCAATTTAGTGCAAATTAATGTATCAACAGATGGAGAAGAAAAGACCATTAATCTACATAATGAATTCTCAAAATGACATTGCTGGTAAAAAGTCATATAAAAGCACTCTAAAACTGAATTTCAGAGATTTAAATTGAGAGATGAGATCACATTTGCATTTCAGTTTCTTCCAAGTCTTTATTAATCAAATTACCATATCACTACAACTTCATTAAGTAATTTTGAAATTCAAATTCTTCTCATTTGTGCGGCATTGAAGTTTGTTTCAATACAATGGTACTAGTATAAAGAGAAACATAATAAAACATTATAATTCTTACTACACTCTACTCCTGCTACAGCGAGCACAAAAACAACCATCCATTATAAGAAGGTTCCCCATTTTAAATACATTGCACATGAAAGTACCTAAGTGTTTTAGGATAACAAGGTTTTGTTGGTCCCATGCATGTGATTGTTTTGAGAGTAGACTAATTTTTGATTTTTTTTTTTTTTATTTGATTTATTTGTCAAGTATAACAAGATTTACATAAGCTTGACGGGATGACCCATGAAAGCCCGAGAGCTTATTTACAATGGGGTCCAAAAAAAAGTATTGACATTAATACAGCATTTATACGCAATCGGACAGTATACATTGTAGAAGGCCATAATATATAGGCCAGCTTATGTACAACATCATGACCCAAGTATTTATACCAAGAATTTTTTATTTTATTTATATTTTTTTAATGACATCCCAGGGTGAGCTCCCCTGCAAATGAATACATCAGCAGTGGTATGGGAAAAGAAATCCTGTTTTAATGAGTCTCAAATTACTCTGCAGTACTGTAAACAGTTTATTGTAAAATTGTGTAACATTATTTCCATGAAGTGCAGATCACAGAGTATGTCCCAGAGTAACTCAGTATAACCGTAAGACTTACGGATAGGTGCAGATGACTGTACAAATTAAGCATTAAAACAAATAACAAGTTCCAATGTCACATGAGCAAATGGAATTCCTACTGCAGTAACGTGTGTGCTGGTATTTTAAGTAAATGAGTAAAACCAGTGCCCACATTTACTGATGTTATTATAATAAGAATAATTACAATTTTTGTATCATGCCAAATCCACACAGCGGAGTGCTTGAGGCACAAAAAGATACTATGCGGATAAATATAAATATACAATATAAATTCTACAAGATAATACAAATGGTGAAGTTGGACTATAAAATTGCCAACCCTGCATATACCAATTTTAGACACTGGGAGAGGCCCCCACTCTGTAGACAGATGTTATAAAGGGTGTACTCAGAAAAAGAAAATCTGTTTTGGAGGTGCAATATGCCCAGCTCATCTATTTTGGATATTTATTTCTGTCATATAATTGAAGACCAAACGCTCACTTTATAATGATACCTTCCTTTTCGTACCACGTACCCTTTCACTGACATTCTGCCACTCTTCCACTAAATCACAACACATCATTTATATATTGACCTCTTAACTTATGTGAGATTACTACCATAAAATATAAAAACCACAGGGAAAATGACCAGAAAATATGACATTATATACAGGGCTACATGTATTCCACTGCAGATTTGGAACTCGAGTTACAAATAATGGAAACATGTACATTTCAAGATTTAAGCCCTCTCAGGCCTTCATTTTTAAAGAGAGCGATTGCTCTCCCTCTCCTTAAAATCTCCAAAACAATTCTTAGGATAGCAATAGTTAGCTCTCCTTAAGTTGCTAATTTTATCAGTTACCCTATGGAGTAACTCTCCTCAAGCCTTTTAGGAGAAATATTTATGGCTCTCCTGCAATTTTCAAAAATGAAGCCCTGCCCTCTATCTTTCAAAATGCAAAGATCAATGAGTTGCTTTTTTTTATCCATATGTAAAGCACACATAAAAGACAGACCAAATAGATTAGAATAGAAAAACATTTATAAGGCTCATTCAGATTCTCGGCTTGTAGGACTTAGGTAACTGACATTACAAGAAAACATTAAAAAATGAAATTACAATGTTGACAAAACTTTTTCTTAAATTATATTAGTATATTTCTAATCTATCAACTGGATTAAATTGAAAAGATAACAAGATGAATCCTCGACCGCACGTGGTCGAAATATAAGCCTCCACTATTGCCAGATCAGAAATATATGACATATTCAACTATTTATTTCCCTTTATACAAGACATCTTTGACTGCAACATCGACCTTGCAACCCCAAACCTCTTTGACCCTTAACCTTTGACCTATGTACTCCATAATCTACTACCCATAAGATTGAAGCTGACACATCAATTGGCTCTTGAGATATCTCGATAATGAACTCAATACATGGCATTTCACATTTCAACCTCTATGACCCTTGACCTTTGACCTACATAAACCATATTCTAATCAGATCATCTTCATATTGTGATACATACTACCCTAAATTTGAAAATGATACGTCAATTGGTTTGGCTCTTGAAATATCCCGATAACGAACCCAACACATGGAATTTCACAATTAACCCATAAGACCCTAGACCTTTGACCTACATACTCCAAGATCTAATGAGATCATCTTGCTATGGTGATACATACTACCCCTAAGTTTAAAGCTCATATCTCAATTGGTTCTCAAGATATTGTCAATTGGTTTGGTTCTTGAGATATCGCGATTACGAGCAAACGGGACGTACAGACGGACGTACAGACAACCTGAAACATGATGCCTCCGGCACCACCATAAAAATGTGAATTCCAGGGAGTGTTAATGCTGGTAAATTCACATTACAGTTTGTCCACCACAGTTTGAATTTTCATATCTTTTCTCTGACTTCAGACTGAATTTTATTGTTTGATTAAGCATGAATTCTTCAGATTATACATTTGGAAAAACATAAAAAATAAATTAGTGCGTTCTGTCAGCTAAAAAACTGTTAAAGTCCCAGACCGGACCGAGAAATGAAAACCAAAATTACATATAAAACGAAAGCTAATATTTCTTCCTAATACAACAATTCCCAATTTAAGCATTTTTATCTTCCATTTAGAAAGTATTTCATTAAAAAGGTGATCGAACCTCAACCAGGCCATCCCTCCCAAGTACTCGTAAAAGTACCCCTATTATATAATGCGGCTGATGACGTCAAAGAAGTTTAAGGGAATGCTGCTGCCAGGCATGATAGGGTTTCGGCTTTAGAAAACACGTTTGTATTGCTATGTCAGAACAATAGACCCCATGTGTGCTAGAATTCTATTGTTCTGACATAGCAATACAAACGTGTTTTCTAAAGGCGAAACCCAATCATGCCTGGCAGTAGCATTCCCTTAAACTTCTTTGACGTCATCAGCCGCATTATATAATAGGGGTACTTTTACGAGTACTTGGGAGGGATGGCCTGGTTGAGGTTCGATCATCTTTTTATGAATACTGTTTAATATGAAAATTTAATTTATTTTGGGGGTATTTATGTTATACGCCTACATAGCTTTCAATCGATGTAAGGTTGTATTTACTCCGTCAACGGTCTTTAATAACTGTGTGTAGTCCATAGTATCAACTAATGTATAGTTCTGATTCACCTACAAGAAGTAAAATATGTTAAATCAAATTTAGTTGATGATGTCAGAATTTGTAGTCTAAAATATAACCTCAATTTGAGTTAAACCAAAATGAAGAAAACAAGAAATGTTCTCACTACTGTTTAATCGCCCTGCAGCACATTACCTTGTATTGGAATTCACGTCAGAGATGCATAATGAAATTTGTGTCTTCTTCATTTTGAGTCGATACAGTTTCAAATTCATGTGGGAGGATACTTATGAAGAATCGTGTATTCTTCTTTAAGGGTCACTACTTCACATTATGTTATAGTAAATAGTGGTCGTATTTTACGAGCTGTGATT
This sequence comes from Paracentrotus lividus, assembly GCA_940671915.1. NCBI lineage: Eukaryota > Metazoa > Echinodermata > Echinoidea > Camarodonta > Echinidae > Paracentrotus > Paracentrotus lividus. The sequence continues at coordinate 92,064 of CALNVZ010003745.1, read as the reverse complement.
GGTTGAAAAGGTGTCACGTGTCACAAAAAAAAACGTTCAACATAAAAAAAAAAACCGTGCAACATTATATAAATAGTGCATGCTCTACCATGCAAAGTACTAGATTGTGTGCACGACAAATACTAAATTATCCCGAGGGCACATTTATTTCACCAAGGCCGTAGGCCGAGGTGAAAGAGATGTGCCCGAGGGATAATTTAGTATTTGGAATTCACATAGTCAGTAATGTTGCATTAATATAATTATGCATGCACTATTTATTATAGTAAATAGACCCCTAGATATTTGACCTTGCCTAATCTGGTTTTATCTTTGCCAATGTTTGCCAAACTTTTGGTGCTAATTAAGCTATTGCGACACATATTCTCGCTCCGCGTATCTATTGTTGTGCGCACCATTTTACTGTTATTACGCGCTTGCGCAACAAGGCACTCCATTTCACGATTCATTTTAACACAGGTAAAAACCGTTCAATATAACAAAAAAACCGTTCAATATAACAAAAACCGTTCACTATAGCAAAAACGTGAATGACACGTGACATCATTTCAACCAATCACAACTCTTAAAATACTACCACTATTTACCATACCAGAATGTTGCACGGTTTTTTGTTATGTTGAACGGTTTTTTGTTATGTTGCACGGTTTATAATTAATCCTGTGTTAAAATGAATGGTGAGATTGACTGCCTTGTTGCGCTAGCGCGTAATAACAGTAAAATGGTGCGCACACAATAGATACGCAGAGCAACAATATACGTCACAATAGCTTAATGAGCCTCAAAAGTTTGGCAAACATTGGCAAAGATAAAACCAGATTAGGCAAGGTCAAAATTTATATAGGGGTCTATTTACTATAATAAATAGTGCATGCTCTATTAATGCAACATTACTGACTATGTGAACTCCAAATACTAAATTATCCCTCGTGCACATTTGTTTCAACTCGGCCTACGGCCTCGGTGAAATAAATTTGCCCTCGGGATAAGTTAGCATTATTTTGTCGTGCACATAATGGGGAATGAAGATCAATGCCTCAAAGTGCCGCATCATGACTGAAGACCAACGTGACATCACCCTAAATGATACCAGCATTGACAAAGTCAATTCATTTGTATTCCTTGGAAGTGTAGTCCCTTCGGTGGAGAATGATGTAAAAAGACGCATTTCCTTAGCCGCCTGGTCATTCGGAAGGCTAAAAGGTAACATCTGGTCAAACCAAGACATCCCAAGGTCATTGAAGATCAGGATCTACAAATCCCTTATTCTTCCTATCGCATTATATGGTGCAGAAACATGGACCCTGCGCAAAGTAGATCAAGATAGACTCGCGGTTTTTGAAATGAGATGCCTACGCACCATTTTGGGGGTTCATTTGCTGGACAGAATCAGGAATGAGGATATCAGGAGGAGACTACATATTCCAAACACAATTAATGAGGAAGCTTCAAAAAAACGCCTGAGGTGGTTCGGCCATGTATGCCGTATGCCACGGAACCGCTTTCCAGTCCAGGCCTACGGAAATGACTTTGAAAAGAGGAGACCACCAGGACGTCCCCCTTCCAGATGGAGAGACCAAGTCAAAAGTGACGTAGGACTCCCCCTTCCGGATGCTGAAGAACTAGCCCAGGGTAGAACTGAGTGGAAAAGAATCACCCGTAGGAGAGCGAAGGGACACACCGTCCTATGCACATAAGTAGTAGTAGTAGTAGTAGTAGTAGTAGTACATAATCTAGTATGTTGCATTGTAGAGCATGCACTATTTATATAATATTACACCAGTTCAGTGTTGAAAATTTTCTCTACATCTAAATCCTTCCAGGTCTTCAAGGGCATATATAATATATATGGTTCAATTAAGTTGGGGCATACCAGCATGTGTTCCATGGTCTGCTCTTCCCCACACTCGCACACAGTTTATCTATCCTCGTTGTATCCCCACTTTTCCACAAGGACCTTGAGGCATTCTGTGTCTTTCATGGTTCAGGCATGACCCACGTTGGTCATGGCTCATTACAATGAATAGAGTACATGAATATAAAAAAGGCCTAAGTCCAATTTTTGGCGAAATTGAGTTATATATGGGAAATTGTTCCTTATACATTGACCCATCTTGTGCATAAATGATGAATCTGAAATCATCTCAGAAATGCCTTAGATAAAGGATGAACATCTGGTATGAATGTAAGAAAAGCCTAAGTCCAGGACTTAGGCTTTTCTTACATTCATATCTAGCGCCCTCTCTCATTACTTCTTGTTTAACCTTGAGTACCTCAAAATGGCTGCTCATGAGTTACATGGAAAAAAAGTAAGAAGTTGAAGTTCACTTGCAGATGTTTGTGCTTCTGTGTGTGTGTGTGTGTGTGTGTGTGTGTGTGTGTGTGGGTGGGTGTCAGAGGGTGTGTGAGGGGTGTTTGGGTGGGTGTGTGTCAATATATATTTAAAAAAATAGCTCCTCAAAAAACACAAAAAAAGTAATTCCTATGCTGATGTGAGTGTGTGGATGTGGGGCATACAGGGTGGATTCAGGATTGATGTTTTCTTACAAAATTCGCTCACAACACAATTAAAGTTTTTTGTTTTGTTTTCAGAATTTTACCCCAAAATTCACTGATCATCAATAAAATAAAAAATTCTGCCCATTTACAAAAGCATTTTACCCCAAGATCTCTGGCAAACATGAAATAAAGGTCCTTGCTAAGGAAAAGTTCTCACTCCATTTACACCCCCAACCTTAGCTTAAGTGGGGTCGCCCTCTGTATTTCTTGTTTTTCTATTTAATAAAAAATAATAAAAGGGAGGGACCATACCCACCCCCCCCCTCATTCTTGAACTGTTGTTTGTGTGCTTAAGACTTCTTGGTTTCATGGATGGAAGAACAGTGAACTGTAAAACGTGAACAATACATCATTTTGCAAACTTTTTTTTCAGTATTTGAACACCTACACATGTCCTCACATTTAAAACGCACACACCCACACCCACACCCGCTCGCTCATCCCAAAACACATCAGCTATAAAAAAAAATATAAAAAAACCTAATATACAAAAAGATAAGGGGCCCTTTTTGTCTGATATATAAAAGAAATCTCTTGTGTATCATTTTTATACATTCAGTACTACAGAAGTCTACCATGTATATGAATGTAAGAACGACCTAAGTCCATATGATTCTAAAAACGACCCAAGTCCACCAGACAAAAGGCCCCGCCCACAAGTAACTTGAAAATTTATGTTCATAAAAAAATTACACTTAAATTTGTTTTATGATGTTCTCTGATGTCTTTTGGCCAAATATACTTTAATTGCCCAAATTAAAAAAATATTTAGTTGTTTTCGATTATCTCGAAATGGCCTCCCGTGGACTTAGGCCTATAGCTTGAGGGGTGTGATTCTGAAGTAGGGCTTATGGATAGTCTACGTGGCATTTCTTGGAGATGGTTAATCCCAGGATTTGCTTTTGAGGAATCCCATGGAGTTGAGATTTCCGTCTCTTGTTGGTAGGTTTGTGATTGTAGAGATGACAGAGAGGCCCTGTGGAACTTCTTTCAGTGAGTTGTAAATCATCAGCACTTCACATTCCGGCAATGTTGGCCACTGCAATAAAAAAAAAAACACACACAAAAAAAGAAAAAGGGGGAAAAAAAAAGAGAGGAAAAAAAGTTATAAGGAATGTAACAAGAAATGTATCACTATAATATTGACTGCCTATAATTTGCACTGACTTTTTGATCATTCCTTCTCAACTGTATACATTATGTATACATGAGAGGTCAATAATGAAGGATATTAAAACAAAAACGGCTTTTGGGCCACATACTCAGTTCAGGAATCTATTCTAATTTGCAGGTTTACAATTCAATCCACATATACTTCATGACTTTTCAATACTGTACCGTGTGTAAACTACAATTTGAAATTAATTTAAACAAATTTATCATCATTGTCTGACAATAGAAGTTTAAAAGGTTGTCCTACGTGTTAATGTAAACAAATAGGGAAAATGCTTCTTTTTTTTTAAAGAGTATTCTACAATATGAAATGAATTTGCCAAATTTTATTAATATTTTGTTTGTTGTTTTTTATATAAAACTCACTGACTTATATCTTTTAAGACTTGTACCTTGGAAAGTTGGGTGTCTTGGTAAGATTGAATGTTCACGTTTGGTTCCCTCTGAAATATTCTAACTTTAAAACAAGCAAAGTGACCTGCATATACCAATGTTTACCCATTAAATATTTGTGAAAATTTGAACAGTTAGAGCAGATCTGGGGTCCTCTACTGGCATTGATATTATTGCCCTTAAAAGTTTTCTGATTGACCATTTCAGAGATTTAGCTTCTCTACATGTAGATTAATGAACTACAATTCAAAGAGTTTATGCTAAAATTTTCCTCCCCAATTGTCAGTCCAGAATTTTTCTTTTGAAAAGGAAAATGTAGCCAATTTGCCAGGTCCCCAGCTTTTTTTTTCGTTTATAGTTAATGCAAATCTATAATAAACTTTTTATATAATATAAAAATTTGAAGAAAACAAATATTTTGAGAAAAAAATTACCAATTCTATACACCAGTTTTAAAACTATTTTAACAACAATCAGGCATGCCATAAAATGCAGCATGACCTTATAGCAAGATTATCAGACCAAAAATGGCTCAAAAAATGATTTAATGCGCAAATTTGAGTCAATGCAAATTGGAGTTTCTCTTTTTATTCACAAAGATATGCTTATTTTCAATGTCATAGGGTTAAATTAAGTATGCTTCTTTATAAAGTTTTGATCAGCAATATAATTGGCAAAAACCACCAACAAATACAAAACTTCAAGAAAGAAAAATTCATGAACAATAACATAGATAGGAAATTAAATTTATAATGTCATAAATTTTGTTTTGGTTCTTATCGATAAAATTCAGACCAATTTCCATACTAAAATATATTTCTATAAAATAGAAATAAAAAGTCTATGTAACATTACAAACAGATTAAAAGTACTTTTTTGTCATTAATAAAAAAAAAATAATAATAATAAATAACAACAACATTGGAATGCATGAAAATTAAACTGGGCTCTTAATTTTGCTAGTTTAAGCACAAAACCATAGAGCTTGTAAGAAGGTCATTTTTCTTTCAGAATAAAATGACAATTAGGCGACACAGTTAGAGTGCGCTTTGTAATATGTATTGTAGCATACTTAAAACAAATGTAATAAATCTACCATTACAAACAAGAAACAATTTATTTCTCTTTCAAAAGGTAATAGTTTCAGCTTTAATTACCTGAATATTTTGTTCCATTGTGTTGACGGCATCACCAATTTCTTGATATAAAAAAACACGAGAGGTTCCCATCAATGTACGACTCTTGTGGTCTTCATTTGCTGTACTACATGTAGGTGAATGGCTAGTGTTTGGCCACCTGTCGAAATATGGGAATAAGATTAGGTAAAATTAATATTGAAAATGTGCAATTTTTTGTTGTAAATTAACAACAACAACAAATTGAAAATAAGAGAACCTGTAAGGGCTTCAGTCACGTATAGTTGAGGCCAAAAGTTTACATACACCTGGTAAGAAAACATTCAAATACGATTTTTACCACCATAAGAACATAGGCATCATTTATTTTGATAAATATGGTTAGGTGTGGTATCTACTTTGAATTCCAAGTGTATGTTTTCATAAAAAGTATTGAGAAACATATGATTGATCTTACTTCAGTTTGGATAAATTCAATGGGTCAAAAATTTACATACACTAACCAAAATTGGTGATGGAGTTGCCTATATTTTGATTTATTGTTCATTTTTTCACTTGTTGAAGCTGTCAACGAGCTTTCCGTATACTTCTCCTGAAATTATTGTCCATTCCATCAGCAAGGTTGCAACCATTCAGTCCCATTTGCAGGTTAAATTGGGCGAAAAACAAGTTTAAGTCTGGCCATACATATAGTTTCTACAGGGATCAGGTCTGGAAGGCGACAACCCCTTCATAATATCCCCCTTTTATCTGTGTTATCCACTATGAACCTAATTCAAGTGAATGTTGGGGCTTTTGTGTTAACTGAAGTCAGAAGACTCAATTTTAATATGGTTCCAACTTTCAGGCTGGCGTATTGATATGATGGTACATGCTCCAACAGCTCATTACAGAAACGATGTATAAATTACATTGATAAACCCTATAGAATGTAACATGTGATGTTTGAGCATGTAGCATCATATCAATATGCAAGCCTGAAAGTTGGAAACATATTAGGATTGAGTCTCTGATTATCACAATAACCCAAACATCAATTTAAACTAGTTTTTAGAGTGGTTAAATAGAGAAAATGTGGATTAAAGAGGGGTTGTCACGTGTCTAGACCAGATCCCTGTAGAAAACATATGGGCAGACCCTAAAAACTGTATTCGCCGAAGAAAACCTGCGAATGGGAGTGAAATGTTGCAATATTGCTGGAGGAATGGACAATAATCCCATGAGAAGTATATAAAAAGCTCGTTGACAACTTCAACTGGTAAAAACATGAAAAATAAAGCAATATACAGGTACATGTAATACCATATATATATTTCAAGATATTCTTTATGAAAATATACTCTTTGAAATCAAAATAGTATTTATATGTTTTCTTACCAGGTGTATGTAAACTTTTGGCCTCAACTGTAGTATGTACTTGTAAATCTGCAAATTACATGTACCTACAATTTACCATGACGTCATTATTTGCATATAACTGCCTCAACAAATATTTGATTACCTCAATCTTTTTTGGAAAATAAAGTTGAATGATGTAGCTAAGCAATGAGAATCTTTTTCTGTTGTGATTTTATTGTTTTCATGTCCTAATTAAGCAAATGAGCTTAAGTGGCCGGTATTCCCTACATCTACCCTAATTTGGAGTACAAAATTCCCTAATAAGTGACATCACTGTTACTTGTTCTCACCTTCTCTCTCTCTCTCTTACTCTCCCTTTATACCAATAATTCTCTCTCTACCTCTCCCCATCCCACCACGCACTCTCTTACGCATAAGCACGCACACACATATTCACACACACACACACACACACACACACACACACATACACTCTCTATCTCTCTTTCTCTCCCCTTCATCCACACCCTTTGCACTGTTTCTTTCTGCCTCTTTCTCTCTCTATCCCACTCTCTCTGCCTCTCCCCGTCTCACCACACTCTCTCTTACTCATAAGCACACACACGTATTCATACACACACACTCACACTGTTACTCTCTCTCTCTTTCTCTCTCTCTCTCTCTTTCTTTTCCTCTCTCCCTTTGCCCATTTTACCCCTATTTCTTTCTGCCTCTTTATCTCTTTCCCACTCTCCCATCCTCTCCGCGTTTCACCACGCTCTTTCTTGCAGAGATCTATCATGCTGTCTCTCGATGCACGAAAGTTTAAAAAAAAACTGTGTTTTGTCCTAGAGTTTCTTTATTCTTCGAGGGATGAAACTCAAAGAATTCACCAATTAAAAGGGCAATCAATTAAAGCACAATGGACTGTGTATATAAAAAAAAATTCACCAATTACGAGGGCAATCAATTAAAACACAATGGACTGTAAAAACAATTGCGTCTACTAGGATTTCATCGTAATAATTATAAATACTGATATTTCATGTTTCTAAATGATAAAGTTACAATCATATAACAATAACGAAAATATTACATTATAATGAAAACAAAATGCAAGAGCTAAAATCTAGTAAAAAGCGTCTTTATACATACCTATATATATATATATATATATATATATATAGTTTCGACCATCTGGTAATGCGCAGCATTAAAAACAGTTGCGCTATGCGCTTTTGGTTTCCCCATAGACTTGTGTATTAAACCGTATCAGGACATCTCCCCCGGAGACCAACTCCCCCGGGGACAACTCCCCCGGAGGGACAGGTCCCCCGCAGGGACAACTCCCCGAGAGGACATCTCCCCCGATGAAAACTCCCCCGGAGGACAAGTCCCACAGGGACAATACCCCCGAGTAAAACTCCCCCGAGGACAACTCCCCCGGAGACACTCCCCTGGAGGACCAACTCCCCCGGAGAACAACTCCCCCGGAGGACACTCCCCCGGGACGACTCCCGCGGGACGGACAACTCCCCCGCGAGGCACAACTACCCCGCAGACAAGTCCCCCGGAGGACAACTCAAACATTCCGGAGAACAGATCACATGCACTGCTTAAATTTTTTGCTCCATTTCGATTTTTTTTTTTTTAATTTATGTTTTTAAACCAAAATAGCCATTCATGAAATACAAAATCTTTGGCATATTTTTGTTTTTTTCTTCCGGCGAAGGGTGTTAAAGTTTGGCAGCTGTAGAGGCGTACTGCTATTGGAACCGCCATTATCGTCAAAAGAGAGAGAGAGAGATATCCAACTTCAATCTAAATCACCATAGAAGAAGATGATCTGATTAGATTTGAGAGTATGTAGGTCAATGGTCAGGCCCGTAACTAGGAATTTTTGCGGGGGTTCGAAATCTAAAAAAAAATGAACCTTTTGAAAAAAATGATCTTTGAGCGCAAAGCGCGAGCCGAAAATTTTTTACTAAAATACACCGAAGCAGTAATATTTTTACTTTTATATGGTTCTATTTTGTTGTTGTTATCTTCTTACAAACGGTGACGATCATCTTTCTTTCAGCCTCCCCCCCCCCCCAAAAAAAAAAAAGAAAAGGAAAAAAAATGAAAAAAGAAAAAGGATTTTCAAGCGCCGAATCGTCAAGTGGAAAATTTTATATCACACTTCTTTAATTATACAAACATACATGTACATAATTTGATACAAGGGTTTTGTTTTTGTTTTGTTTTGCTTGTTTCAGCAAATGTTTCTAAAATTATAAATGATTTCATCGGATATGTTGACGGAAATACTGAAAAAGATTGATGGTTGTATACCGAGATGTTTTAATGTCATCTACTTCTGGAGATATTTTCATACCAACAACTAGTTGCAATAACACCCTCTTATGATAGCGATGACACGGCATGAATGCAAAGCTGTGCAAGTGCATACTTATGAACACACACCATTCAGATATAACAATTGTCTGTAAAATTTAAACCCAATAGACAATGGTTGATATATACATTATTCCTTGAAAAATGACAAAACAAGTGATGATTTTGGAATTGAGTTTTGTGAATTTCTTTTTTGATCAATAAAAATGTGTTCTCGTTTAAACTTTTGCGCCCATTCTAATGTTGTTTAGGGTGTGATTAATTATTAATTAAAGCTTAATTATCGTGGCTCACCCCCCCCCCTTGCTGAAGACGACTAGAGATATGTAGGCCAACTCGCCCTTCGTGCTCTTTTCTACTCCTGTAGCTTCATATTTCCCCATTTAGCATCCTTCCCTTTTTCAACATTTCTTTATTTCTTGCATTTTATTATTTCCTTTTCATGAGGGTCACATTTCGTTGGGGGTACCTCTGAATCTGCCAAACCTAACAACCTTTGGGAAGTAGTAGCCATTCAAAGATTGGAAGGGGTGGTTCCAATGGATGATTAACAATTAAACAACCATTCCATCCTCGCTTGTCATTACAGCAAGGGAAAGTAATGTAATAATTGAACAGAAAGAAACCAAGGGTTGCTAAAATCAATAGTTATAAAGAATTTAAAGTGAGGGGAGATGTTCATCCGGGGAGTTGTCCTTGGGGGACCTATCTCCGGGGAGATATCCTCCGGGGAGTTGTCCTCCAGGGGAGTTGTCCTCGGGGAGTTGTCCTCCGGGGGAGCTGTCCTCAGGGGGTGTCGTCCTCCGGGGAGTTGTCCTCCAGGGGAGTTGTCCAGGGGGAAGTTGTCCTCCGTGCAGGAGTTGTCCCTGGGGAGCTGTCCTCCCCGCGGACCCGTATCCTTGGGCCGGGAGACATGCTCCTTCCCGGGGGAGATGTCCTGCGGTGGACCTGTCCTCCGGGTGGAGCTGTTCGCTGCCTGGTGGGATTGTCCTCCGGGGGAGTTGTCCTCCGGGGGAGCTGTCCTCCGGGAGTTGTCCCCGGGGGAGATGTCCTCCGGGGGAGATGTCCTAGAACCGTATTAAACATGTAGTCAAAATGCAAAAAAGTAAAATTCCAATTACATATGCTGATTGCTCAAAAAGTATTTGTGGTAGAAGCATGAAACTTAGCAGGCTTATTTATTCTTATATACCTCAAATACATGCTAAGTTTCAGCAAATTTGGTCAAATGGGGAGGGTGGATTCGCCCCAACCCTGGGTGGTGAGATGACCAAAATAACCATGCCCATTGAAGGTTAAGACTATTTTTTAAATTTAATGAAGACAATCCTTGTAAATGTAATTTTTTTTAAAAGGAAATTTCATAAGCAATTCAAATATGTTGAAGAATTAAGGGTCATTGGAAGTGGGACTTAAATAGGGGCTCTGAATAAAAAAAAAACGGTGCCCTTCAAAAATAATTGAAATTTCCACATAAGATGTTACTACTTCACCCTGCGTTATTATGAATGCCATTTTTGACATCCTCAGGAAATTTTCTTTCAGAATATATATACTTTTGTAGGGAGGGGCTTAAAATAATTAACGTTGTGACACTTTGATCCTGCAGGGGCAAGGTTTTTAGATTTTTTTAATTTGTGGCGTAACATATGCGGCGACTTGGGGGCGAGTTCCCAACCCATGGCTTTGTTATTTAATTTTTAAAGCATAATGATGATATTCGGAGACATTCCAACCATTTCATAAGTATTTAAATGGTCAACTGAATGGAAATTACTACAATCATTTAAATATGCTTGGTGTTCTAATAATTTTGGCCACCACTGTATATATATATTACAATATTCTACTTTGCAAAATTCTTCTCACAAATATCTGAAAAAGATTAGATTAGAGGTAATTATATTTAGAAGAAGAATAATTGCAATAGGAAAAATATTGTTTCACCTTTTTGTAAGTTATTTTTGAGAAGAACAACAAGTGAAAGAGTGAAGTGCCATTGCTTGCCCTTTAATTCCGTATAAGGCATCAAAACACAAAGGCAGTTTATGCCTAAATATCACAATATGTGATGAACATCAAAAACAGTGTGAACAAAGAAACAATGTCATGAGACATAAGATAATCAATACAAAAACTATAGAAGAACTGTGGTAGTCTAAAAATCAGTGAGGAAATCTCTGGTCACCAGGAAGCTAGTAGGGGAGACCGGGTATGGACGTTACAAAATTCACAATTTGGGCCAGATAATTCTAATGAAACAACTCACGCACTCCATATTGGGTCTGTAGTTAGCCTATTATGTTGGCTAAAACCTGAGGCATATAAAACTTGAAAACATGTAAACACTAATTAACTACAGCTTAATTAGTGAAGACATTTTTTGTAACAACCTACCCCATATACGGGGTAGGTTGTTACACCATACGGGGTCAATTGTTACAATATGTAAACATACGGGGTAAGTTGACAATGTGTAAATCTCTTATACCATACTTTAATTTCAACTTTCCAGTTTCTTGACATCGTTAACAGTAGATCAAGTAGAGCTCTAGAATAGACAAATTTAATAATAGAAAAATAAAAATATTAACACCTGAAAATTGAGATAAAATGTAATTTTACATATGTAATGTAATTGGGGCAAGTTGTTACATCAACATGGGGTAGGTTGTTGTAACAACCTACCCCATGGGTGATTTTACACACAGAAATCAACTGTAGCACAGTCATTAGGCAGAATTACAGGGCATGGCTAGGGGTATATTAGTGACATACATGTACTATATTTACAATACCAGACTATCATCATGTGCCTTCAGTGGTAAGAGCTATTACAAATTTCAATTGTTGTCAAAAATTTACTTTGAACTGTAAAAAATGGTTTTTGTTGATTTACTTTTTAATAAAACAACGGAGAAACCTCACGACCGGCAGTTCATCACAGCTATGTGTAGGCTGTATATAGATGCCAGTTAGCACATCCTCTCTTGTTCCATCTTAGCACACTGAGAACTGTAACAACTGACCCGTGTAACTTCCATACCCGGTCTCCCCTACCTTCTCCCTGGAACTGTCAATCACGTGACCCACCCGCAGGATAGTAGCAGCTGCGGGTATTCCCCCTAATCTTGGTAATCACAATTGTGGGAGCATATACTTGATATTAATATTGGTGATCCAATCAATGTTTCAATTTGTTTCTGACCAAAAACCTTCTACATGTTACTAAAAAAGGTGCCTCCAACCACATGTATTTACCAACTTATAGTCTGCCACATTCTTTTTGAGGTACCTGCCCCAACATCCTGCCCCAACCTCATTGCCACAACATGGTCAGTCATCTTATTCCTCATGAAAATAATGTATTAGAACGACAATCAACATAGGACAATGATGCTTATTGAACGACTATATTTAGAATAATACAATTAATTTGAGTAGAAATAAATGCTCATGACCTTGCCTGTCATAGCATTAGTTAATGTACACAGATTGCACTTTAACCATTGAATATGTTTGTTGGAAAAAAAAAAACATACATTTGAATACATTTGCATCTGATCTATTGTCAGTATAATACTTTGCGGTAAGTCAAAGTATATACAAATTTTCCACAGCAATTCTGTTATGAATAACATATATAAATATACAAAAGGGTTTATATAAATGATATTGCAGCTGCAACACTTATGACAAGAGAGCGTATAAGTTAAATTATACATTTCATGTATTAGAGATTATAGAATATCAATATAAAACGGTAAACGTAGGAAAATATGAAATAGGTACTAAATGTTTTCAAAATATATGTGTATAAGGTATCTAATGGAACCCTGAAGATTTTTTGAAACCCTGAAGATTTTTCTTGCTGACACACATAAATCATTTTGTATAATTTACTTCTTTAAAACGAAAAAAAAATAACCTCAAATTTTGTGTTACAAGGGAAAATGGCAGTGACACAAACCCCTTGTTCAAAGCCCTGCTGAGCTCTCGTGTTGTGCTAAGCCTACACAATGCTATAGACACGTCGCAGAGGTGCAACATTAACACCATATTAGATTTCAAAGAAAATTCATATTGCAGATTAAAGTTGGTTTTTTTTGGTTTCCAAAAAGAACTTTAACTGAAGGGCCTCGGCTCATCATCTTCTAAATATAAATTATCGGTTTTATTATTAAACATAGTTTTATCTCGATCATGATATATATCCGCACCTGATGAACTTAAATGTATTGTTAGATGCAATTAACATGTTTACAATACAATGAATACAATGTATATTAATTACAATCACTTTAGCGTTGATTGGGACAACTTAAATCATTTGAAAACGATCTTAACTTTTTCGTGCACTGAAAAAATAATTGAAGAGTTTAGTGGAAGAAGTACTTAAGTCACATAATACACTGTCCGTCATAAAGGTGGAATATTTTTTTGCCGCTATAGAGACATGATTTTGCTCTGACTTTAATTTCTTGAATATGTTTGTCCCTGCTTTTATTTTTTGGAACCCTGGGTATGTCTTGGACATTTTCCTAACCCTTCACGTGGACCTTTTTCCATAAAAGTCTTGTCAACCCCAATGGGGCCCATTTTTGTCATTTTTTCTCATTTTGGGGCCATTTTTTGTTTCCCGGCCGATCAAGCCCCCCTCAGTCTTACCCCCACGAAAAGCGACTGAGGTGTACTGTTTTATATTGTTCTTTAAGTTAAATCTATATTTCTGGGGGCAGGCTAAGGTCTCTTGTGTAGGAGAGGGGTTGATGTAGAAAACGAGATTGGTAAAAATTCGGAATATTTTATTCCATCTTTATGCTGAAAACAAAAGAAATAAAAAAAAACACCTTTAACCCTTAAATATTATCATTTTCCCCTTAAATTTTGTTTAGCCTTGATGAAAAGGCTGTAAAAAGTCATTATTGATAATCTTTCATTTTGATTTATGTTTGCTTGAGATTTTACAGTACAATTTAGGAAAGATAGAAATTTCCATGGTGTAAAAATGAATAAAATGAATTTAAAACCCAATCAAAATAAATTTTGACCCCTCCCCTAGACAAAAGAGTCGAGCCTGTAACCATTGAACTAGATTTAATTTAAAGAACAATAACAAATCTCCACCTCAGACGTGTTTCCTTGGGGTAGGAGTGAGGGGGCCTTGGTGGGTCGCGTGAACAAAAAAGGGCCCCAAAATTAAGAAAAAATTACGAAAATGGCCATCTTCTGGGGATGACGAACTTTTTTGAAGAAAAATCCCCGGGAAGGGTTGAGGAAACGTCCAAGATATACCCAGGATCCATGAAAGTGAAAGCGGTGACAAACACATTCAAGAAATTAATAACGGAGCAACATAACGTCGCTTGAGCCAGAAAAAATATTCCACCTTTATGACGAACAGTGTACTAGTTCTGAGATACAAGGGTTTGAATATTTCAAAATATCCTGCACATCACAAATTTTTGAATTTCAGATTCAAACTTTTTGGAGTTGATTTTTAAGGTAGCAGAAGCATACGTGGCAAATTTCAGAAATTTTAGGCATATCGATCTCCGATAATCAATAAGCCGGAAGTTGGACTTGGGTACTTCTTCCACTAAAACCATGGACTTAAGTACTCCTTCCACTAAAAATCATTAATTTTATGAAATGGGGGTTTCCTGTTATGGGCAATTCATATTGTTTTTGTCCTTTTTAACAAAACTGAACAAACCTCTTGATTTCATATGGTTTGTGAGTGACATTGCTGCATGTTTATACCCTATATAACGGGTGGGGGTTCAATACCATTAAAAAAAAATGGGGGCTCCTTTTAACAAAATAAATCATGCGCGGACCCCCCTGCGCCTGTCAGACATAATTCATAAGAACAGGCCATTTGCCCTTTTGTAGCACTATAGTGAAACCTTTTGGAATATACATGTGGGGGTGGCAGTGGTATACTCATTCTAGGGCCCTTTAAAAAAAAAATTTGTGCTTAAAGGGCATCCCCTTTCCGCTAGATCTGTGACTGTCTGAAACCAATACACAAATTCAGATTTCAGATTTTAAACATCCAATGTTTTTGTTCGTAGTAAACTAACATTCCTACCCTTCTCAGAAACACACTGTATATGGGTTTGTTCTCCCCCCCCCCCCCCCCCCCCCCCGCCCATACAAGAAAAAAAAAGTTTTACCGCCCCTACCAAGCATCCCCTCACGTTGCTGTCAGCCATATTTTGGTAAAACATCTTCTAAGGTCTCCCAATACCTAAAAATGGGCAGAGCTGCCCCATCCTTCTTCACTTTAAAAAAATCTTTGACCCAAGCTTGGGTGGACTTAGGTACTTCTTCCACTAAAACCTTGGACTTAAGTACTTCTTCCACTAAAACTATGGACTTAGGTACTTCTTCCACTAAAAATCATCATGTTTTGAAAATGGGGGTTTCCTGTTTGGGGCACTTAGGATTTGATTTTTTTCAAAACTGACTCTTGCACCAGTTTTCTGATGGTGTATACATAGATATTATCAAATAAACTCGTTTTTGAAAAAATGTGACTTAAGTACTTCTTCCACTAGATTCTTCAATGACCTTATCTGATTATGCATTACACAAATAAACTC
>CALNVZ010003745.1:29240-45053 GCA_940671915.1 Paracentrotus lividus | reverse complement strand
GTTTTCATATTGAGAAGAGATGAAAGAATGATAAAGCAAAGAAATACATAAGAATTAAGAGAAGAGAAGATGAACAACTGACAAAAAAAAACCCAAAGAAAAACATAAGAATTGAGAGAAGATAAGTGAAAGAATGACAAAAACAAAGAAATACATAAGAATTGAGGGAAGAGAAAATGAATGAAGGATAAAACAAAGAAATACATAAGAAATGATAGACGAGAAAACGAAAGAAGGAAAAACAAAGAAATACATAAGAATTGAGAGAAGAGAAGATTAAACAATGACAAAAACAAAGAAGTACATAAGAATTGAGGGAAGAGAAAATGAATGAAGGATAAAACAAAGAAATACATAAGAAATGATAGACGAGAAAACGAAAGAAGGAATAAACAAAGAAATACATAAGAATTGAGAGAAGAGAAGATGAAGGAATGACAAAAACAAAGAAATACATAAGAATTGAGAGAAGAGAAGATTAAAGAATGACAAAAACAAAGAAATACATAAGAAATGATAGACGAGAAAACGAAAGAAGGAAAAACAAAAAAATAAATAAGAATTGAGAAAAGAGAAGATGAAAGAATGACGAAAACAAAGAAATACATAAGACTTGAGAGAAGAGAAAATGAAAGAATGACAAAAACAAAGAAATACATAAGAATTGAGAGAAGATAAGTGAAAGAATGACAAAAACAAAGAAATACATAAGAATTGAGGGAAGAGAAAATGAATGAAGGATAAAACAAAGAAATACATAAGAAATGATAGACGAGAAAACGAAAGAAGAAAAAAAAAAGAAATACATAAGAATTGAGAGAAGAGAAAATGAAAGAATGACAAAAACAAAGAAATACATAAGAATTGAGGGAAGAGAAAATGAATGAAGGATAAAACAAAGAAATACATAAGAAATGATAGACGAGAAACGAAAGAAGGAAAAACAAAGAAATACATAAGAATTAAAAATAATGGAGAAAATGCTCGCAACTGGAAATCTCCCTGCCCTTAGCGCGGGTAAAAATGGCGCGATTTTCAAAACTCAGAGTCCGAAGTGCGCATGCTCCGTAGCTCGAGCTAATTCATCGCTCGAGAGCGAAATAGCCCAACTTGGGCTGATATGGACGTGGTTTCTCGTATCTCGAGATTTTTCCGGGGGAGGGCTGATCGGGCTAAAATCTCGAGATGGAGCAAGCTCGAGCTGATGTGGAAGCAGCTTAGGTCCATGAATAATAAGATCATGCATGAAGGCAATACATGTCAAAAAATGATTAAAATAAATACATAATAATAAAAAAAAAAAAAAAAAAAAAAAAAAAAAAAAAAAAAAAAAAAAAAAAAAAAAAAAAAAAAAAAAAAACACGATAGGCATAACTCGTAATCGAGGTACTGTCGTCTTCAAGTCTCAATTAGAAGACATCTTTACAGGACAGTTTGGGGAGTTTATATCAAACAAGCTGTGATTGGTCTACAGTAATGTGTCAATCAAAGTTGTTATGGAATTAGGTGGTGTGGCAATAGAAAGTGTGAGTGAACTGGCAAGGTCTAACCATGAACAAAAGAAAACATTATAAGGGCGTATTTGATTTGGAGGAGGAAGATAATCTGTCCATTAATAGGAGTAATGCATATTTGAAACTAAATAGCATGGTCTGGAAGTGTAATACCTCCTACATTATGTTACAATATAATAATCATGATAGAAACTAAACAAAAGTCGGAAAAGGACATTAAAGGGGAATTATCCCCTCAGAGAAATTTGGCTTCAGTGAATGGTGACAAACCCCCAAAACATATTGGTAAAAGTTTCAGAAAAATCAAAGAAAAATAAGAGAGATATGAATTTTCAGATTTTGAGATCACTTATGATATGGAGATCCTTCAACTGGCAACGCGACCACGATGTGTGATGTAATGCAGGGAGATCTTCCCCATATCTATTGTACACATTGTACTAAAATCCTCTTTTTTTTTCTCAATTCTAAAGGGAGAATAAAGAATCTTTTTATGGGATGACATGTAAATATATTATGAAAGTCATCATATATCATGAAAAGAAAAACTTTTTTATCATTAGAATGAAAATAAAGTGACATTTTGAATAGTTTTTGTGCACACCATATAGGGAGTACTCCCTTTGTGACATCACAAATGGTGACCGCGTTGCCAATGGGAGATTTCCTATGTCATCAGAGATCTCAGTTTTCAAATACACATAACTTTCTTATCATTTATCCGATTTTCACCAAATCTTCACTAATGTGCTTATTTGATTTTTCTGCATCCACAGCAAACCAACTATCTACAAATTAGGGACAATTCTCCTTTAACATAAATAAAAACAACTTTGGTCAATAACCAAATATAAAGTTCTGCATGTATAGATAAAGTTATCTATGCCTATACATGAAACAAGAGAAAAATCCAGAAATATGGGGGGGGGGGGGTGAGAGGGAAGTTGTTGGGGTGACAGGGGGCTTAGCATGCATTCGGACCATTCTTGGTCACGTGTGTGACCGAAATTATGCAAAATCTTGAATTTAATTGGCTATAACTCTAACAATTTTAAAAATATACTGATTTAAGGTTTATATCATTCTAATATATTTTGCTGGCTATCATTTGGAAATATTTTTTTAATATTTACAATATGCATGTTCAAGGTCAGAGGTCAAAAGAAGTGGGTCACGTGTGTGACTTCACAGAACGGCATGATTTTGAAAGTTCAATTTCATTTTGAAATTCCTGTGAGTTTTAAAATGATGAAATGTTCTTATTGCTGTGAGATATGCATTATGGACCTGTTAACCAAAAAATACCACTGGATAGGAGTCATCTCTGAAATTTCATTTTTTATCTATTATTTTATATCGTGATGTCGGGTCACGTGTGTGACATTTTAGTGGGTCACGTGTGTGACCTATGGCAAATTGTACAGAAAAATGAAAATATTATGCATTATGCAATAAATGTAGGCCTACATTTTGAGCAATTACTATATCCGCTGTGGCAAAAAAATTATGAACTCAACCCTAATCAGTCAATGGGGTGTTTTGGTAGCTGTCAAGACTGGGGAGGGGCGGGTAGGGAGGGGGCCATGATGCCCCCTATAAGATCTTCGCTGTTGATCGCGCGAGAGCGCCGAAAATTTGCACGATGGTAGTGTGTGATGTAACTACAAGAAAGCACTGTTAATTTCCCCATAATATAGGTTTTCCCGGTCAATTTCGTAGTTTTGTCAAACAATTGCATATTAGAGGCATTCCTTTTCGGGAAAAACGCTGATGCATCGAAATGTTGCAAGTCAAAATCGTATTCAATTATCAAAATTAACGATTGTTGTGATCGATTTCGTATTTGCCCGTTCTACTTCACATAATAAGCATGTACATTCGGCAATAACTATTCAAATTCGTCTCCATCCTGTCGACATTTCATTCGGAATACTTGAATTCGCACTAATTTGAATGCACAAGCAATGATATTGAATGCATATATCCGAATTTGAACTTTGCATCCATTACTTTGTGTTACTAAAAACGAATTTCAGCGCATGAACACGAAATTGATAGTAAGTCGGTCTGTCGGATCGAACTCACGAATTTGAATAGACATTAAATGAAAACGGATGATAAATGTTTGAATTTGGGCGGGAAAACCTATAATAATAATTTATTATATATGAATTAATTATGCTAATTTACGCATTGCATGAAGTCATAATTTTTGTTCTAATTGACAAACTACAGCTTCTGGAATGCTAATTTTGTGTTTGCATAATCTTTATAGGATTCCTAACCATTCTACTTGGGGAAAAAAAATTGATATCGAACTAAATTCCTTGTGTATTTCATTGTTTTATGAATTTTCCCTTGTTTTTTCGACCTTTTGTTTTGTTTGTTTGTTCTTTTTGTTGTTGTTTTTTTTTCGCAAAAATTATTGCAGAACCATTCTGGAGCATAATAACGCTAAAATAAATTAATTTCAGCCAATGAAAGTGAAAATAATCAGAATTTATGGGGCCCCCACCCAGCGGGTCACGTGTGTGACCAATTTGTTTGCTAATTAATAATCAAATTAAAACTTGTCATGGATTCATATTTAGTGAGATGCAAGGTACATTAAATCTAGCTTTGAAGAAATAATTATAATAATACCAGAGCCATGGTTAAGACGGGGCATAAACTTTTTGTGTTTTCTGGTTACTTGTGTGTGACATTTTGAGGGCAATTAATTTCCAGGGTTGATTAGTCTTAATATAACAACATTATTTTGGGGGGTTAGATTAAAAGGAATGGAGGTAAATAATAATATAATGACAGTAATTCAAGTAAGGAAGTCAGCATATCCATTCCAGTCAGGGTTAAAAAAAATGATATTTTATTTACCGTTTTTCCAATTTTTTATCTTTATAGTAATTTTGTGAGATAGAACACTGCAAATCACGAAAACATCAGTTTCATGAAACTTCAGACATTGCACTATTTGAATATGCAGCTTAAAATAAAAAAGCAAACATTTATTTGTCCCCAATAGGTTCACTTTTCAAAGAAATGGCCGAATAGCTTTTTAACTGACCATAGTTGGTCACAACACGTGACCCTTGGGTCACGTGTGTGACCAATTTCAAAGTTAATTAATAACTAATTTAAAGCTACATGGCTTCATATTTGTGAGATGAAGGCACATTATCTTCAGGGGCCGCGGAGCCGGGGGGGGGGGGTGGGGGGGGGGCTGCAGCCCCCCCACACTTTTTTTCAGCCAACGGTACAAAAATGCAAAAATGACCATAATTTGGATTTTTTAGCCGTTCAGCCACCCCACTTTCGGCTCAGCCCCTCCACTTTCAAAAACGCTCCGCGGCCCCTGTATCCCAATAGAACCATGGTTTTCGGGGGGCGTTAACTTTTCGTGTTTTTTGGGTCAAGTGTGTGACATTTGATGGCAATTAATTTCTTTAGTTAATTATCTTAAAACAAACATTCAACACTATTATTTTTCATTTAAATTTAAAGGAATGAAGTTAAAAAAAGGGTATAATGACAATAATCAAAGTAAGGAGACCAGCATATACAATCAAGTCAGGGTCAAACAAATGATATTTTACGTACCATTTTTCAATCAAATTTTTTTTGCATGTTAATTTATGCAAATGAGCATGAAAAATTTGTAAAATTAAGATAAAAAATGCATTTCATGAAACTTCAGACAATGCTCTATGCAGCTTAAAAACAAATAGGACAAACTTTATTCTTTCCAAAAAAGGTTCACTTTTCAAAGAATCGCCCATTCGTGTGTCTTTCAAAAGGGGAGGCTGCAACCCCAGCCGCGGCCCACCCCCTCCTACTGTTCTCTACGGAGTATGGTCCCTGTCGATTTTCTCATGTACAAGGTTGAATGGTTCGTATTTCCAGTTATGATCTCTGTCGACCTAAATGTAAATAATAAATTAAAAGTGGAGTGCTCTCTAAAGTTGTCTAGATCCACCCCATCGTATAGATTGTACCATCTATTGAAGAGTTAATCTGCTGAATACTGTCATAGTAGTTGGGAGATGGCGAGTGAAGGATCACAATCGCAGAAACTTTCATGGAGGCAATATATTTATGCTGAGATTTTGGTCTTCTTCTTCGACCCAGACGGAGGTAATATAATATTACACTGTATATATACTACTAACATTATCGTAGACCACGGACGTTCCTGGCGCGCCTATTGGTTGTGTATAACTCTATGGTCAGGCTAGACTGACCAGTTCCCGTCGCCCTCGGCGCCAGCGCTGTCTATAGTTATGGTCAGGCGATACATACACTGCGTTTACAGTGAGACACTGGGAAATGTTGGAATGGAAAAAACGGCCAATGATGTTTGGCTGGTTTTATATCACAGTAACACATGATATTAAGCGTCCCAGTCGGATTGAACCTCATATTATATGTATGGTGGTGTGTTGTATTGATGCCAATTTGAAGTTGTAGAGGGAAGTTATGCTCATGTTTAGTTGATATCAGAAATATCAAAACGTATATATTAGGAGTATAAATTCTTTTAGATTTTATTATTTACTATTTGATTTTTTAAAAATGAATTATCGTTCCCCATAGGGATTCATATAAGGTAAAATGAAAAGCTTTAATATGAATTACAAACCGAAACTTTTCCCCCTTACCCTACCATTCAAGGTTTTTAGTCTAAAGAACAGACTTTATCTCTAGCCATTTGTTTTTTAGCGTTTAAGCCATGTAGACCTTCTGATCCATCCTTAAATCAACTTATCGATGGAATAAGGGTACTTATACTGAGTAATGAACAGCATCGAGGGCATAATTATAGAGATATCCAAGATAAACATTTTATGTTAACTTAAAACTAAATTGTTGAAAATGAAAAGACTACTAGTATCTTTGGGTTAGTCTTATCATGTCAGTCACCATATCGAATTAAAAATCCCATTAATATCGTTTTTCTTGTTTTTCTTCAATGAATACTCGTTAGTAGGCCTATATATGCCTACTGGAGCAAATGTAAGAGACAAGACTGATATTATGGCCTTTGAGTTATCATGCCTGATTCAAGATTTTGCTGTTACTTAACCTTGTTCGATGGAGCAATAGGGGGTTATAGGCCGGAATGGTTTAATATTAATGCTAATATTTTCATCACTTAATACATATATCCACCGGTTTCTAAGCACCTATCATGTTTTCATTGTATCATTGCATTGGCTTTTTCCTAAAAACAGGCCCTTTGAGCTCCAATAGCATGCAGTTAACCCCCCCCCCCCCCAAGCAACCCATCTACCACCAAATTAACACGGGAGATTCATCAAACAGTTAAGTTAGTGCCAAGTAAATTTATGAATAGATTCCTCTTCATGTAGAGTTGGGTTTGGGTCGTTCCCCATCCCTCCTCCTCCTCCTCCTCCTCCCACTCTCTCAATAGGTATTAGTCTGAATTTGTAGACTTTGCGCAAGAATACAACAACAACAACAAAAAACATGGAGGGTTCGGCGCCCCTCGCCGCTCGGATCTGCGCGGCCGCGCCGGGGCCCGCCCGGGCGATCGAGACCTGGCGCGGGGCGGGGGGGCAGGGGCGTGATTGAAGGTACATCTCCTGGTTTTAATGGCATGCAGAGTCTGCGCAAGATCACCATGCTGTTCAATAAACTACTGAATCCATCTTATTTCAACGATTTTCACCCATTTTGAGCCAATTGTGAGTAACATTAGAGGTTAGTATTAAGTTACAAATCAAAAGAAGATAAGAAATTGACCAAGTTAGGCTGCTCTGTCTTCATCAACATCGATGTAGGGCTCTCATTACGATGAAGACATAGCAGCCGTGGCGCGCGGCCTGGTCTACCGGGGCGCTACCGGGGCGGTGTCGGTAGGATGAGGTGCAGGGGTTGGGTGTCCGGACACTATTTGAAGCCTGTTTTTTAATCTCATGATTAAGCCAAAATGTTGAATTCTGCTTGTAATCATCAATATTTGTTCCCCACAATATTTTCTAACATTTTTGTGCTAAAAAATTCAAAGGCATCTAACGTTAGATCTAGATCTAACAGTTAGACATTCCAACCTGTCTGTCTGCGGCATTAACTCACTAGATTTATAGCCCTAACGTTAGATCTACCGACTCTAACTTAGGTCTACGTTTCGATCTAGATCTATCTAGAATTAGGATATTCTACTTAAAATAATGCACATACAGGTAGCCTACTCACAGATAGACTGAGGCTGCTCTGTCTTGCCTCATTCCAACTCATAGAGTCTAAAAATGATGAATTTGTTGTTTGGGTTTTTTTTTTTTTTTTTTTTTTTTTTTTGGGGGGGGGGGGGGGAGGAGGGCTTTGGCATTGGGACGGAAGCTAAAAATATGTCTGTGAACACTGAATTTATCATCAAATGGCCATATCGTGTATAGTGAGGGCTCCTATGTGGTTTCGTTTGCAAGTCATGTTAATGTGTGGCAACCTCTATATATATGTTCTACTTCATCACACGAATCAGAAAATATATGTCGCCAATTTTTTAATTGACCTTTTTTGACCCAAAATGAAGGTCAAAGGTCAGGCTTCATTAACATAAACATAATTTTGTTCAAATTGTGTCAAATTTGGTATCAAATTGTAGGTAATGTTATAACTAGCAATTACGTCAATTATCATTTTTTCACCCGACCAATCAGTTTTGAGCAATATGCAAATTAGTTCATTCATGCATAATTGAATGCATAATGGAGTCAAGTTGAACGGCAATCAGACACAACATATCCATAGACAATATTAATAAAAACTAATCAAGATTAAAACGTGAATCATACTAGGCTAATATTGTTGCGACATTCTGGTGACCCTTATGACCTTGAAAATAGGTCACAGGTCAATTCATGATTATGATGATTAACAACCTTGAAATAATAATAATAATAATAATGAGACTTATACCATGCCAAATCCACTCTGTAGAGTGCTCAAGGCGCTTTTTAGGATATTGTAAGGAAATTAAGAAGAATTGAACAGAAATGTTTTGAGGTATTGTTTGAAAGTTTCAGAGGTCAGGCATTGTTTAATGTTTCCAGGAAGGCTATTCCATAACTTGGATGATGAGTAGACAAATGATCTTTCCCCCCAGGTTTTGGAAACTTTGGGGGTAACAAGTGAACTGGAAGAGGAGGAACGTAAGGATCTTGAAGGGGTATAACTTTTAATTAAATTAAATTAATTAAATTAATTAATTAATTAATTAATTAATTAAATTAATTAACTTTTAAATGGCATTAATTTGGCAAAAACTGAATTTTCTATGACTTTTGACCTTATTTCTAGGTCAAATGTGTCAACTAAAAATATGTCGAACTCTATTTTTTGGTTGATGGCATCAGGGAAAACATATTCAAATTAGTTGGCAACAAAGTTAAGCTTATACGACCAACAGGTCAAAGGTCAAAGTTCAAGAAAGACGTTTTGGCCAAAGTTTTTTGTCTTGACCTTGGTCTTATTGGGCCGCGTTACTTGAAATATTTTATTAAACACTGTAAATGTGTTCTACATGTTACCATGAACCAGGAAATGTTCGTTTTCATTGACCTATGACCTTTAAATGAGGTGAAAACTCGAAACAATACATAGTTTCTGCTATTTCCAGGTTTTTTAGCGTCATGTTATTCGAACTTTGACCTTAACTTGAGGTCATATAATTATGTCAATGAAAAAGAATAGCAACGTTGATATTCTGGTTCATGGTATCAAGGAATCATGTAGGTCTGTTTTTATCAAAATTATTAAGTTAATAAAGCCAAACAGGACTATGATGAAGACAGAAAACTTTGGCCCTTACATATTCCTTAAACTTTCTCTGCGTGTCT
Organism: Paracentrotus lividus; assembly: GCA_940671915.1. Lineage (NCBI taxonomy): Eukaryota > Metazoa > Echinodermata > Echinoidea > Camarodonta > Echinidae > Paracentrotus > Paracentrotus lividus. Next base: position 35,683 of record CALNVZ010003745.1, on the reverse strand, counting down.
TGACATTTGTTTTATTGGCCATATTAGAGCTTAATAATTTTGATAATCATAGTTATTCTTGTTCTACTTGTTCCCATAAATCAGAATATCAACGTTGCTTTTCTCTTTCATTAACATATATGACCTGAAGTTAAGGTCAAAGTTCAAATAACGTGAAGCTAAAAAATCTGGAAATAGTAGAAACTATGTATTTTTTGCACTTTTACTTTATTTAAAGGTCATAGGTCACTGAGAACGAACATTTCCTGGTTCATGGAATCAAGTAGAACACATTAACGGTGTTTAATATCATATTTCAAGTAATACGGCCCACTAAGACTAAGGTCAATATAAAAAAACTTAGGCCAACACGTCATTCTTGAACTTTGACCTTTGACCTGTTGTTCGTATAAGCTTAACTTTGTTGGCAACTAACATAAATATGATTTCCTTGATGCCATCAACCAAAAAATAGAGGTCGTCATATTCTTACTTGACACATTTGACCTAGAAATAAGGTCAAAGTTCATAGAAAATTCAGTTTTTGCCAAATTAATGCCATTTCAAAGTTGTTAATCATCATATAAATTGACCTGTGACCTATTTTCAAGGTCATAAAGGTCACCAGAATGTGGCAACAATATTAGGCTAGTATGATTCACGTTTTAATCTTGATTTGTTTTTATTAATATTGTCTATGGATATGTTTTGGCTGATCGCGGTTCAACTTGACTCCATTTCGCATTCAATATGCATAAATAAACTAATTAGCATATTGCTCAAAACTGACTGGTCGGGTGAAAAAATGATAATTGACTTAATTGCTAGTTGTAACATTACCTACAATTTGATACCAAATTTGACACAATTTGAACAAAATTATTTTTATGTTAATGAAGCCTGACCTTTGACCTTCATTTTGGGTCACAAAAGGTCAATTAAAAAATTGGCGACATATATTTTCTGATTCGTGTGATCAAGTAGAACATATATATAGAGGTTGCCAAACATTAACATGACTTGCAAACAAAACCTATAATTTCCCCAGTGGATGCCACACTAGTAGTCTGCTCATAGCTACGCTGGTCTGCGGTGGTCGGGCCCGGCCATGGCAGCATAACTCTCAATTTTAGCCGAGCATTTGAAAAGGTTTATTTAGTGATATGTTTTACAAGCAGTGTCATGTCATCATGGGTAGTTTTTTTAGCGCAAAATTGTAAGAAAATATTGTTGAGAACAAATTTTGATAATAAGCAGTAGAGATCTATTAAATGTATACAGATATGCAAAGTTAAAAAGAAATACATTTGCGTGAGATCATTCACATCAGGCGCGTATCCAGGATTTCGCACCCCGGGGGGCCCGACGTGAATTTGGCGCCCCAGTGTACTTTTCAAAGTATGGTATCAAAACGATTTGAAAGCAAGCCATATAAAATCATGTGCAATTTGTCCATCAAGTAATATGAAATCAAACAAATGTATATTGATGTTTTGTTTTTCAGAATCTTCATAATCTGGTTACAAGAAAGAAAAAATAGGCGAGCGTGAATTGCGAGCAGAAATTTGATTTATCGGAATGATCTCTGAAAACGTGACATTTTATGCATTCCTCAGGAACACAATGTAATAACTCTTTGGAAAATAAAGCGAGCGCGAAGCGCGATCGAAAATTTTGCTTTATGTAATAGAGACCTGAAGTTTAGGATCAATTTGGCCTCCATAATTTAAAGACCGTATGTTGCCCAGTAATTTTACATGATTATGAAAAAAAGATGAATATCTATCTATCTAGCTGCTTATCTATCCTTCTGCTTCCCTCCCTAAGTTTAAGATAAATTTGGCGCCCCTAAGTTTAAGCTCAATTTGGCGCCAACCAATCATTTGGCGCCCCCTAAATGTTAGTTTGAATTGGCGCCATACATGAACGATTTAGGTGATTTGATGCCCCTGGGAAAATGCAAAAATAAATGTAACGTGTATTCAAATAAATTTAAATGTCTTGATGATTAGTATCCTATAAAGCAAATTAAGGTCAGAGGAAAAACACAGCGGAATTTTGATGTCTTTGAATGATGAGAAAACATGGAATTGCATGCGTTCCTCATGAACACAATGTAATAACTCATTGGGAAAAGAAATGATGTGAGCGCGTAGCTCGAGTCAAAATGTATGTATATACAGACCAGGAGGAATTAAAAATTTTAGAGACCATATTTCAAATACCAAGTTGTTGCCCCTTAGGGTCAGGTAAATTCGGCACACCTTTCTAAGTTCAAAATAAAGTTGGAGCCCCTAAGTTTAAGATAAATTTGGTATCCCTATAAGTTTCAGGTCAATTTGACGCCCCTACGTTTAAGCTCAATTTGGCGCCCCCTAAGATTTAGGTCAATTTGAAATGCAAAAATGAATGTAACGTGAAATCAATTAAATTGAAATGTTTTGATGGTTAGTATCCCATAATGTAAATTTTGGTAAGAGGAAAAACACAGGCGAGCACGAAGCATGAACGGAAGTTTTGATGTATTCAAATGATTAGAACACAGGACATTTTATGCGTTCCTCAGGAACACAATGTAATAATTCATTGGGGGGAAAAAATGATGCGAGCGCGAAGCGCGAGCGAAAATTTTGCTATGTATATACAGACCCAGATGCATGAATCTATATAGAGACCATATTTTAAAAACCTATTTGTTGCCCACTTAGTTTCAGGTAAATTCGACGCACCTTAGTTTCAGATCATTTGGGCGCCCTATAAGTGTAAGCTCAATTTGGCGCCCCTAATTTTAAAATCGATTTGACATCCCCTTAACTTCAATTCAGTGCTCCCATAAGTTTCAGGTCATCTTGGCGCCCGTACGTGTAAGCTCAATTTGACGCGGCTAATATGTTGAACATAAATTTGAAATGCAAAAAAATAATAATAAAAAAAAAAATAAATAAATAAATGAATAAAAAATGTAACGTGAAAACAGGTAAATTTAAATGTTTTGACGGTTAGAATCCCATAATGTAAATTCTGGTAAAAGAGGAAAAACATAGGCGTGTGCGAATAGGGAACGGAAATTTTGATGCATTCGAATGATTAGAAAACAGGTCATTTTACGCGGTCCTCGACACAATGTAATAAATCAATGGGAAAAGATGATGTGAGCGCGAAGCGCGAGCGATAATTTTGCTATGTATATACAAACCAGGAGGCATGGAATTTTAAAATTTTGCTATTTCTAGATAGGGACCATTTTAAAGACCCCTTCTGTTTTTTTTGTGTGTGTGTTTTTTTTGGGGCCCCTTAGTTTCAGGTAAATAGGATATAGTTGGAGCCACTAAGTTTAAGATAAATTTGGCACCCCTAAGTCTCAGGTCAATTCGGCGCCCCTACATTTGAGCTCAATCTGGCGTCCTTAAATTTAAGATCGATTTGGCACCCCCTTAACTTCAGGTTAAATCAGCGCTCTTAAGTCTCAGGTCGATTCAGCGCCCCTTAAGTTTCAGATCATTTTTGCGCCCCTACATTTGATCTAAATTTGGCGCCCTTACGTTTAAGATCATTTTGGCGCCCCTCTAGGTTTAACTTCGATTTGGCGCCCCCTAAATTTAAGGTCGATTTTGCGCCCCTAAGTTTAAGGTCGATTTTGCGCCCCTCCTAAATCTAAGGTCAATTTAGCGCCCTTAAGTTTAAGGTCGATTTGGCACCCCATCGTTAAGCTCATTTTGGCGCCCCTCTAGGTTTTAAGTTTGATTTGGCGCGCCCCCCCTAAATTTAAGGTCGATTTAGAGCCGCTAAGTTTAAGGTCGATTTGGCGTCCCACCTATGTTGAAGGTCAATTTGGCGCCCCTATGTTTAAGCTCAATTTGGCACCCCTTAGTTTAAGGTCCATTCGGCACCCCTAAAATTATTGGCGTTGCTTAGTTTACTGTCGATTTGGCGCCCCCAAAATTTTTTTTAAGGGTGCCCCTTCCCCTCCCCTTTTTTCAATTTGGCGCCCTTTTACTTAGTTTAGGTCCGACTTCGGCGCCCCTAAGTTTAATATCAATTAGGCGCCCCCTCAGCTTCAGGTCAACTTGGCGCCCCCATCTATTTCGGGTCAAATTTGGCGCCCCTATTTAAGCTTCAATTTGCTCCCCGTAGTTTAATGTCGATTTGGCGCCCCCTAATTTAATTGGTCGATTTTGCGCCCCCCTAAATTTAAGGTCTGATTTTGGCGCCCCTATAAGTTTAAGGTCAATATGGCGCCCCTTAGTTTACTGTCGATTCGCGCCCCTAAATTTAAGGTCGATTTTGGCGCCCTAATTTAAGGTCCAATTTGGCGCCCTTAGTTTACTGTCGATTCGGCGCCCCCCTAAATTTAAGGTCGATTTGGCCGCCCTATAAGTTTAAGGTCAATTTAGCGCCCCTTGTTTACTGTCGATTCGGCGCCCTAAATTTAAGGTCGATTTGGCGCCCTAAGTTTAAGGTCAATTTGGCGCCCCCTTCCTCCTCTCCTATTTTTTTTTTTCCTCTCTCTCTCTCTCTCTCTCTCTCTTTATTTTTTTTTTTTTTTTTCTTCTTCCTTCCTCTTTTCCCTCTTTTTCCTTCCTCTTTCCCCCCTTTTTTCCCTTTCTCTTTTTTTCTCCTTTTTACTCTTTCTTATTTTTCTTTCCTTTTTCTTCCTCTTTTTGTGCGCCCCCCTGCGCGCCCCCCAGGGGGCCCGGGCCCGTAAAGCCCCCCCAGAATCCGCACTATGCACATCGATGTGTTTGAGCGACTATGTTTTCATGCAGGGGATCGTTTTATGCAAGGAAGCTTACTCCATGCTACAAATGTAGCGTGTGTGTGCGCCTCCTTTGTGTACCAGTTAGTATATATAGCATTAACACAAGGCCGAGCATGCATTAGCGGTGAATGCAGTGCACCGCGAAATAGCTTTGGGTAGGGGTCGCGCTGCCACAAGCCGCAGGGGAGTGTGCAGCGAGCTCCATCCGAAGCATCGAGCGATCACTGTATTTACGTGTAATCGCACAATACAGGGAAGTTTGTTAACGCTTTTATAAAATTGCGACATTGCTCTAGTAGATCTTGAGTTACTTACCAAAAAAATTCCAAGGGATTATCCCTTGGAAGTTTTGGTAAGTAGCTCTAGATCGTCATCCAAGAAAGTTAAAAAGACCCAAATGAGAGTGTGTTATCACTTTTTTTGCGCAGAAAAATGCACGCTGGTGCTTTGCATCGAAAATACAGCATGCACACGTGACGCATTTTGACTAACTACAATGCGTAAAAGCCATTTTATAATTAGGATTAGCACATAGCGAATGCGCGCCATGTGGCGTGTGCACACTGCTTCCATACACAATGCGAAACATCTCACGCCCAGCCACCCACTGAACTTGGCATCTCTGGTAGTAAGCTTTCTTGCATATAACGATCGCCTGCATGAAAACATCGCACTCGCAGGGATTGATACAGGCGCGGATCCAGGGGGTGGTGGAAGGTGCGGACGCCCCTTGAAAGATAACAGCATACCTTTTGTACATAGACCTTTTGAGCGCACCCTGCAAAATGTGAAAAACCTTCTTTTTTTTTGTTTTTTTTTGGTTTTTTTTTTTGTCAATTCTTTGGGACTGCACGACCTGACCCTACCCCTATATGAAGTATGTTTGAAACTTATTTTGAACACCTATTGGGCTTTTGACACTGTAAACTATAGGTTACATAATTAGTTCACTATAAATCACATTTTATGCAAAGTTTTTTACATAAAATCAAATATTGAATTTTTTTTTTTTTGGGGGGGGGGGGACGGGGGCAGGACAACCAGATTTTTCATTTGGGCAACTCTTTTGGAGGAAAAATAAAATATTTGGTTGCCCTGCAGGGCAGCTCTCCAAAATTTTTAGTGTTGAGCGTTGCTATATGGAAGACAATATCTTGATTCAAAGACACTCTTTTGTTCTCTGGTAATATAATTGCAATCTGAAAAAATGGAAGAAAACTTATGGTAATTCCTAAATTTTAATTACAATTGTCATGAGGCATTTTGGCCTATTTGTAAGCCTATTTTTGAACATGATGAAAAAAGTATGTTTTTTATTTGGTTCTGAAACAATTCATTTTATGTCACAACTAGAACTGGAATTATCAGATGCAATATGATCTCAGCTTAGAAACCGTCATAAGTGTAAGTTCATGGACATCCCATTGAAACGTGTGTTAATTCTACAACACGTGTCCCTATGGCTATGGGTTAAATCATAAAAATTACAATCTAATTTTATTATTTACGATATGGAAATATACATTTGCCTACCATTGCTATTTGACCTCAAATCGCCACACACCGAAATTTACACCGAAATTTTGCCATTTGCCTATTTACCCCCCCACCCCCATGAATGGCGCCCTCCATTGACGAGGATGCGGCCGCACGCGATCCTATACTCTTCCTCTAACTCTCTCGCCCCAGAAAACTTCCGTATGTT
>CALNVZ010003745.1:11208-25032 GCA_940671915.1 Paracentrotus lividus | reverse complement strand
GCAAAGGAATAAGAGGTGAGAGAGCGGACGGAATGTATAGGCAAATGTATATTTCCATATCGTAAAAATAATAAAATTAGATTGTAATTTTATGATTTACTTCAATAGAAATATACATTTGCCTACCATTGCTACGACGAGCACCGACAAAAGACGGGAGGGCAACCATTAACGGTTATGAACTATGGAGGACGCCGCGCTTTGAGAGTGTGCGGTGGAGAAAACACCCTCGCTTAGCGGCGACGTCTCGTTCTCAGGTAAAAGGAAGTGAAAGAATTCGCGCAAGACGCCAAAGGCCCGCCTTTGCAGATATCTTCCACCCCCGACCCCTGTAAATAGAGGCCCAAGAGGAGCTGAATTGACTCCTGGTCTGATGGGCCTGAGTATTCCCTCTTCAAGGGCCCTCACTTCCCGCAGCCTTGATAGGCGCGGAGACTATCCACCGGAGAAACGTATCTCTAGAAACCCCTTATGGGGTTTCACGGAAGAATAAAAAGTAAATAACTGTGAAGATTTGCGAAGATTCTCCGTTCCTCTGATGTACACCATTGAGGGCCCTAACGGGGCACCAGAACTTGTCTTCTTCTTGATTTAGATGAAACCCCGTCAGCAGGACCCGAATGAAAGATTTCTCTTGGTGTTAAAAGACCATCGTCCCCCTCCACAAAGATACCCGACACTTGTCTCAGAATATCTTGTGAGGCTTTCCTCGGTTTTGTTGAAGTGCAGACGAATTCCTCTTTATGAATGTCCTGTACTCGAAGCTGAAAAGACGTAACAGCTTTCGACCTTCCCGAAAAGAAACCTTTACACCCCTCCGAAGTTTCAGGGGTCACTCCGACCTCTGGAACGTATTTATGAAATAAACCCGTAACTCGCTTCGCCAAAGGAAGCTCTACAACGACTTCAGGTTCATCTCCGTCGGATGAAATATCCACCGAAGCATTAACCTGTGAGGGATCCCGCGTATCAACCCTATCCGAATTGCGGTACAAGGGAGTCAGATGAGATTCAAACAAAGAGACGTGAGAATCAGCCACCGAAACGATCTCATCGTCTGACGAGGAAGCATCCAGTTCCTCACAAGGAGGGTGGGAACCACCCATAGAGGTGAGTCGGGAGTGGTGACGTACTGCTGCCTCATAACGTTCAACCCACTCTCGAACCTCCGGAGGTACACTCAAACTACCCGGATCGGTATCCGGGAGTTGATGTCGACCCGATAAGGGAGTGACCAACCTCAGGGGGACAGGGTTCCCAACGAAAACCGGATCCGGGTTCGGCAACGAACAAAGTCCCTCCGAACCCGAAGCGCCCGACTGTAAAGGGGCACTGTTCCGCGCGGGAACCGGATCGGGATCCGAAACTGCAAGTCTACGGACGCTTCGCTACGGAAGGGCCCGCACCAGATGCGGTGCGATCCGAAAGAAACCGACTTGGAAGACGACGTGGAATCCGGCTTGCTTCAAAAAGAAGCGCACCGTCTGTAACGGACCCCTGGCTCGAACAGAAACCGGAGCGGATCCGAAACACTTCACGCCTCTACGGACGTTAAGTCGTCCAAACCAGAAGCGGGCACAACTCGAGATGAAAACGGAGAGAGACGGACCCCCCGCCACCAAAGGTGGGCGACCGGATATAGTCGGGACATCCGCTCTGCCGGAACCCGCCCTGACGAAGTAACACGAGCGAAGCCCTGACATGCCATCCGGCTAGTGAGTAAGCCGTACAAGGCGGCCTACTATCCGAGGATATAGGTCCGTCTTGACGGTACTCACCCCCAAAACGGTACGGAAAACTGACTCGCGGATCCGATTTACCTCAGTTAAGGGTACGGCGCCGATATCCGGTCGGTCAAACATCGATATTAGAAACCGAGCTCGATCCGGTTATGCAGGCAAAGCCAGAGGCACAATGGGATTCAGGCACCGTGAGAGAAATGAACCGCACCTTCAGCCTGAACTGAATTAGCCAGTGAACCGGCCACCGTGTTGTGAAACCGATGTAGTAACCGTTTTATGATTCTCCGTTAGTCGAACGGGGCAAAGGATTATCGGACTCGGCGCGAGGCCGTAGCCGTCATCATCCTGGACGCTGCCAAACCTGTCAGGCAATCAACGTCCCGTACTTTGAGGACCGACGAAGCCGAGCAGCGAGGTTTTGTCCGCTAGTGTTCGACCAAAAATACTCACCCCGAAGTCCAGGTGGTGAAGAAGGAGGAAGGACGGCGTCTAAGCCTCTTCAAACCACAAGCCTCTCACCCCCTGCAGGGGGGAATTCTCAGAAGAAAACACACGCCTGCTCGCTAATTCTTCCCCACTTCCTCTTATATGAAGAAGGCGCGAGAAGAAAATTAGACATGACGCATCTGCTAAATAAAAAAGAAATAAAAGTGTTAATACACAAAGGGGGTAAATAGGCGGGTCTATCAAATAAGCGGAGCACAAAAACTCTGTGCGCCGCAACACACACACAACACTCAAACATAAACCACGACACGTATTAGATACACGCAGTAATGAACGTACGAAAGTCTACGGGAAGAGAGAGCGTGAAAAGTAAACGATCACCGAGAGATAAAAACTATCAAATCTCGGCAAAACCAAAAAACTAGGCCCAAAAAGAGAGCTCAGAATACTCAATATGATTATCCTGAGAAATATAACCTCGCAAAAAACCGCAAAGTAGTCCCAAAAGGGAGAAAAACACGCTATTTTTGGCGCAGGCAAAAATATACGAGTTATCTCGACGGAGGCGAAGAGATTAGAGGAAGAGTATAGGATCGCGTGCGGCCGCATCCTCGTCAATGGAGGGCGCCATTCATGGGGGGTGGGGTGGTAAATAGGCAAATGATAGGGCAAAAATTTCGGTGTAAATTTCGGTTTGTGGCGATTTGAGGTCAAATAGCAATGGTAGGCAAATGTATATTTCTATTGAAGTAAATCCAAGAACTTGAGACTTATGAAGGTTTCGAGAAACGGGCTCCTGTATCTGAAGAAGAAGAAGAAGAATAAGAAGACAAAAAAAAAAAACATGGAAAGGGTGTTTGTTTTGAGTAGGCCTACATGTAAATGCTTTCCTACAAGTTAGGTACATTTGCAGATTTACAAGTACATACTACAGTTGAGGCCAAAAGTTTACATACACCTGGTAAAAAAACATATAAATACTATTTTTACCACCATAACAACGTTGGGCATCATTTATTTTGATAGAAATAGTCAGGTTTGATATCTATTTTGATTTCAAAGAGTATATTTTCATAAAGAATATCTTGAAATATATATATGGTTGATTTTACTTCAGTTTGGATAAATTCAATGGGTCAAAAGTTTACATACACTAACCAAAATTGGTGGTGGTATTACATGTACCTGTATATTGCTTTATTTTTCATGTTTTTACCAGTTGAAGTTGTCAACGAGCTTTTTATATACTTCTCATGGGATTATTGTCCATTCCTCCAGCAATATTGCAACATTTCAGTCCCATTCGCAGGTTTTCTTCGGCGAATACAGTTTTTAGGGTCTGCCCATATGTTTTCTACAGGGATCTGGTCTAGACACGTTCAGTTTGGATAAATTCAATGGGTCAAAAGTTTACATACACTAACCAACTAATATGTTTTCTACAGGGATCTGGTCTAGACACGTGACAACCCCTCTTTAATCCACATTTTCTCTATTTAACCAAGTGCTCTAAAAACTAGTTTAAATTGATGTTTGGGTTATTGTGATAGTCAGAGACTCAATCCTAATATCGTCTGTTGGGAGCCATAAGGGCGTTATTGCATCTTATAGATGTTCCGTTGAGAGCCATAAGGGCGCTATTACTGTACAAAGTCAATGGTAATAGCGCCCTTCTGGCTCCAAACGGAACATCCTTGATCTGCAATTGCGCCCTTCTGGCTCCGAGCCGACGATATGTTTCCAACTTTTAGGCGTGCATATTGATATGATGCTACATGCTCAAACATCACATGTTACATTCTATAGGGTTTATCAATGTAATGTATACATCGTTTCTGTAATGAGCTGGTGGAGCATGTACCATCATATCAATATGCCAGCCTGAAAGTTGGAACCATATCAAAATTGAGTCTTCAGTTAACACAAAAGCCCCAACATTCATTTGAATTAAGTTCATAGTGGATAACACAGATAAAAGGGGGATATTATGAAGGGGTTGTTGCATTCTAGACCTGATCCCTGTAGAAACTACATGTATGGCCAGACTTACAAGTGTTTTTCGCCCAATTTAACTTGCAAATGGGACTGGATGGTTGCAACCTTGCTGATGGAATGGACAATAATCTCAGGAGAAGTATACAGAAAGCTCGTTGACAGCTCCAACAAATGAAAAAATGAACAATAAATCAAAATATAGGCAACACCATCACCAATTTTGGTTAGTGTATGAAAATTTTTGACCCATTGAATTTATCCAAACTGAAGTAAGATCAACCATATGTTTCTCGATACTTTTTATGAAAACATACACATGGAATTCAAAGTAGATACCACACCTAACCATATTTATCAAAATAAATGATGCCTATTTTCTTATGGTGGTATAAATCGTATTTGAATCTTTTCTTACCAGGTGTATGTAAACGTGTGGCCTCAACTGTACATGTACATGTACATCTAAATGTACATGTATTATGATTAAAGCTCTTATGCATAGGCCTACCTGCTACCAATACATGACTGAAGCCCTTAGAGGTTCTCTTATTTTCAATTTGTTGTTGTTGTTAATTTACCCAAAAAAATTGCACATTTTCAATATTAATTTTACCTAATCTTATTCCCATATCACAGGTGGCCAAACACTAGCCATTCACCTAGTACAGCAAATGAAGACCACAAGAGTCATACACTGATGGGAACCTCTCGTGTTTTTTTATATCAAGAAATTGGTGATGCCGTCAACACAATGGAACAAAATATTCAGGTAATTAAAGCTGAAACTATTACCTTTTGAAATAGAAAGAAATTGTTTCTTGTTTGTAATGGTAGAATTATTACATTTGTTTTAAATATGCTACAATACATATTACAAAGCGCACTCTAACTGTGTCTCCTAATTGTCATTTTATTCTGAAAGAAAAATGGCCTTCTTAGAAGCTCTGTGGTTTTGTGCTTAAACTAGAAAAATTAAGAGCCCAGTTTAATTTTCATGCATTCCAATGTTGTTATTTATTTATTTTTTTTTTTTTATTAATGACAAAAAAGTACTTTTAATCTGTTTGTTTGTCTGTTACATAGACTTTTTATTTCTATTTTATAGAAATATTTTTTAGTATGGAAATTGGTCTGAATTTTATCGATAAGAACAAAAACAAAATTTATGGTATTATAAATTTAATTTCCTATCTATGTTATTGTTCATGAATTCTTCTTTCTTGAAGTTTTGTATTTGTTGGTGGTTTTTGCCAATTCTATTGCTGTTCAAAACTTTATAAAGAAGCATACTTATTCTGAAATTTATTATTTTCACCCTATGACATTGAAAATTGAATAAAAAGAGAAACTCCAATTTGCATTGACTCAAATTTGCGCATTAAATCATTTTTTGAGCCATTTTTGGTCTGATAATCTTGATAAAAGGTCATGCTGCATTTTATGCCTGGTTGTTGTTAAAATAGTTTTAATAGTTTTAAAACTGGTGTATAGAATTGGTAATTTTTTTCTCCAAATATTAGTTTTCTTCAAATTTTGATATTATATAAAAAGTTTATTATAGATTTGCATAACTACAAAGAAAGAAAAAAAAGCTGGGGACCTGGCAAATTGGCTACATTTTTCCTTTTCAAAAGAAAAATTCTGGACTGACAATTGGGGAGGAAAATTTTAGCATAAACTCTTTGAATTGTAGTTCATTGATCTACATGTAGAGAAGCTAAATATATGAAATGGTCAATCAGAAGACCTATTTTATTTTAAGGGCAATAATATCAATGCCAGTAGAGGACCCCAGATCTGCTCTAACTGTTCAAATTTTCACAAATATTTAATGTGTAAACATTGGTATATGGTCACTTTGCTTGTTTTAAAGTTAGAATATTTCAGAGGGAACCAAACATGAACATTCAATCTTACCAAGACACCCAATTTTCCAAGGTACAAGTCTTAAAAGATAAAAGTCAGTGAGTTTTACATATATAAAAAAAAAAATATTAATGAAATTTGGCAAATTCATTTCATATTATAGAATACTCTTAAAAAAAAAAAAGCATTTTCCCCATTTGTTTACATTAATACGTAGGATAACCTTTTAACCTTCTATTGTCGGACAATGATGATAAATTTGTTTAAATTAATTTCAAATTGTAGTTTACACACGGTACAGTATTGAAAAGTCATGAAGTATATGTGGATTGAATTGTAAACCTGCAAATTAGAATAGATTCCTGAACTTAGTATGTGGCCCAAAAGCCATTTTTGTTTTAATATCCTTCATTATTGACCTCTCATGTATACATAACGACAGTTGAGAAGGAATGAACAAAAAGTCAGTGCAAATTATAGGCAGTCAATATTTTAGTGATACATTTCTTGTTACATTTCTTATACCTTTTTTTCTCTCTTTTTCCCTTATTCTTTTTTGCAGTGGCCAACATTGCCGGAATGTAAAGTGCTGATGATCTACAACTCACTGAAAGAAGTCCCACAGGGCCTCTCTGCCATCTCTACAATCACAATCCTACCAACAAGAGACGTAGGCCGAGTTGAAACAAATGTGCACGAGGGATAATTTAGTAATTGGAGTTCACATAGTCAGTAATGTTGCATTAATAGAGCATGCACTATTTATTATAGTAAATAGACCCCTATATAGATCTTTGACCTTGCCTAATCTGGTTTTATCTTTGCCAATGTTTGCCAAACTTTTGGTGCTTATCAAGATATTGTGACGTATATTGTTGCTCTGTGTATCTATTGTTGTGCGCACCATTTTACTGTTATTACGCGCTAGCGCAACAAGGCAGTCAATTTCACCATTCATTTTAACACAGGATTAATTATAAACCGTGCAACATAACAAAAACCGTGCAACATATCAGAATGTTGCACGACACGTGACACCCTTTCAACCAATCACAGCTCGTAAAATACGACCACTATTTACTATAACATAATGTGAAGTAGTGACCCTTAAAGAAGAATACACGATTCTTCATGATATGTATTCTCCCACATGAATTTGAAACTGTATTGACTCGAAATGAAGAAGACACAAATTTCATTATGTATTCTCTGACGTGAATTCCAATACAAGGTAATGTGCTGCAGGGCGATTAAACAGTAGTGAGAACATTTCTTGTTTTCTTCATTTTTGGTTTAACTCAAATTGAGGTTATATTTTAGACTACAAATTCTGACATCATCAAACTAAATTTGATTTAACCTATTTTACTTCTTGTAGGTGAATCAGAACTATACATTAGTTGATACTATGGACTACACACAGTTATTAACAGTTTTTTAGCTGACAGAACGCACTAATTTATTTTATATGTTTTTCCAAATGTATAATCTGAAGAATTCACGCTTAATCGAACAACAAAATTCAGTCTGAAGACACAGAAAAGATATGAAAATTCAAACTGTGGTGGACAAACTGTAATGTGAATTTACCAGCATTAACACTCCCTGGAATTCACATTTTTATTATGCCTCCGCCACCAAAGGTGGTGCTGGAGGCATCATGTTTCGGGTTGTCTGTACGTCCGTCTGTACGTCCCGTTTGCTCGTTATCGCGATATCTCAAGAACCAAACCAATTGACGATATCTTGAGAACCAATTGAGATATGAGCTTTAAACTTAGGGGTAGTATGTATCACAATAGGAAGATGATCTCATTAGATTTTGGAGTATGTAGGTCAAAGGTCTAGGGTCATATGGGTTAATTGTGAAATTCCATGTGTTGGGTTCGTTATCGCGATATCTCAAGAACCAAACCAATTGACGTATCATTTTCAAACTTAGGGGTAGTATGTATCACAATATGAAGATGGTCTGATTAGAATATGGTTTATATAGGTCAAAGTTCAAGCGTCATAGAGGTTGAAATGTGAAATTCCATGTATTGAGTTCATTATCAAGATATCTCAAGAGCAAATTGATGTGTCAGCTTCAATCTTAAGGGTAGTAGATTATGGAGTACATAGGTCAAAGGTTAAGGGTCAAAGAGGTTTGGGGTTGCAAGGTCAATGTTGCAGTCAAAGATGTCTTGTATAAAGGGAAATAAATAGTTGAATATGTCACATATTTCTGATCTGGCAATAGTGGAGGCTTATATTTCGACCACGTGCGGTCGAGGATTCATCTTGTTGTCTTTTCAATTTAATCCAGTTGATAGATTAGAAATATACTAATATGATTTAAGAAAAAGTTTTGTCAACATTGTAATTTCATTTTTTTAATGTTTTCTTGTAATGTGAGTTACCTAAGTCCTACAAGCCGAGAATCTGAACGAGCCTTACAAATGTTTTTCTATTCTAATCCATTTGGTCTGTCTTTTATGTGTGCTTTACATATGGATAAAAAAGCAACTCATTGATCTTTGCAGTTTGAAAGATAGAGGGCAGGGCTTCATTTTTGAAAATTGCAGGAGAGCCATAAATTTTTCTCCTAAAAGGCTTGAGGAGAGTTACTCCATAGGGTAACTGATAAAATTAGCAACTTAAGGAGAGCTAACTATTGCTATCCTAAGAATTGTTTAGGAGATTTTAAGGAGAGGGAGAGCAATTGCTCTCTTTAAAAATGAAGGCCTGAGAGGGCTTAAATCTTGAAATGTACATGTTTCCATTATTTGTAACATGAGTTCCAAATCTGCAGTGGAATAGCCCTGTACATAATGTCATATTTTCTTGTCATTTTCCCAGTGGTTTCTATATTTTATGGTAGTAATCTCACATAAGTTAAGAGGTCAATATATAAATGATGTGTTGTGATTTAGTGGAAGAGTGGCAGAATGTCAGTGAAAGGGTACGTGGTACGAAAAGGGAGGTATCATTATAAAGGTAAGCGTTTGGTCTTCAATTATATGACAGAAATAAATATCCAAAATAGATGAGCTGGGCATATTGCACCTCCAAAACAGATTTTCTTTTTCTGAGTACACCCTTTATAACATCTGTCTACAGAGTGGGGGCCTCTCCCAGTTTCGAAAATTGGTATATGCAGGGTTGGCAATTTTATAGTCCAACTTCACCACTTTTATTCATGTATTATCTCTGTATCTTTAGAATTTATATTGTATATTTATGTTTATCCGCATAGTATCTTTATGCCCTTCAAGCACTCCGCTGTGTGGATTTGGCATGATACAAAAATTGTAATTATTTTTATTATTATAACATCAGTAAATGTGGGCACTGGTTTTACTCATTTACTTCAAATACCAGCACACACGTTACTGCGGTAGGAATTCCATTTGCTCATGTGACATTGGAACTTGTTATTTGTTTTAATGCTTAATTTGTACAGTCATCTGCCCCTATCCGCAAGTCTTACGGTTATACCGAGTTCCTCAGGGACATACTGTTTGATTTGCACTTCATGGAAATAAGGTTACACAATTTTACAATAAACTGTTTACAGTACTGCAGAGTAATTTGAGACTCATTAAAACAGGATTTCTTTTCCCGAACCACTGCTGATGTATCCATTTGCAGGGGAGCTCACCTTGGGATGTCATAATAAAAACAAACAAAACAATTCTTGGTATAAATACTTGGGTCATAATGTTGTACATAAGCTGGCCTATATATTATGGCCTTCTACAATGTATACTGTCCGATTGCTGTATAAATGCTGTATTAATGTCAATACTTTTTTAGTCTACTCTCAAAACAATGACATGCATGGAACCAACAAAACCTTGTTATCCTGAAACACTTAGGTACTTTCATGTGCAATGTATTTGAAATGGGGAACCTTATTATAATGGAATGTTGTTTTTGTGCTCGCTGTAACAGGAGTAGAGTGTAGTAAGAATTATAATGTTTTATTATGTTTCTCTTTATACTAGTACCTTTGTATTGAAACAAACTTCAATGATGCACATATGACAAGAATTTTAATTTCAAAATTACTTAATGAAGTTGTAGTGATATGGTAATTTGATTAATAAAGATTGGAAGAAACTGAAATGCAAATGTGATCTCATCTCTCAATTTGAATCTCTGAAATTCAGTTTTAGAGTGCTTTTATATGACTTTTTACCAGCAATGTTATTTTGAGAATTTATTATGTAGATTAATGGTCTTTTCTCAGGCGCGTATCCAGGATTTCGTACCCCGGGGGGCCCGACGTGAATTTGGCGCCCCTGTATACTTTTCAAAATATGGCGCCCCCCCCGCCAGGCAAACATAGGCCTGCGGCTTAAATGTATGTTAAAGGATTTTGAATAATAATTTATTTGAAGTTTTTTTTTTTTTTTTTTTTTTTTTTTTTTTTTTTTTTTTTTTTTTTTTTTTTTTTTTTAAATACTTGCCAATGGTGAGTTCATGGAAAAGAATTTCTAGGTATATGAGGTATTACCGCTTTAGATGAAAATACGAATATTTCTAAATACGAGCGCGAAGTGCGATCAAATTTTTTCCCCTCTACTTTACGATCAGAAAGTAAAGAATTCTAAGCAATTAGGGGTATCAATTTTGTTTAGCTCTTCATCAGAATATCATATGAACGGGAGCTGTAATTTGTCCATCAAAACGATTTGAAAGCAAGCCATATAAAATCATGTGAAATTTGTCCATCAAGTAATGTAAAATCAAACAAATGTATATTGATGTTTTGTTGTTCACAATCCTTATAATCTGGTTACAGGAAAGAAAAAATAGGCGAGCGTGAATCGCGAGCAGAAATTTGATGTATCGGAATGATCTCTGAAAACGTGACATTTTATGCATTCCTCAGGAACACAATGTAATAACTTTTTACACAATGAAGCGAGCGTGAAGCGCGATCGAAAATTTTGTTCTATGTAATAGAGACCTGAAGTTTAGGATCAATTTGGCCTCCATAATTTAAAGTCTGTACGTTGCCCAGTAATTTTACATGATTATGAAAAAAAGATGAATATCTATCTATCTAGCTGCTTATCTATCCTTCTGCTTCCCTCCCTAAGTTTAAGATAAATTTGGCGCCCCTAAGTTTAAGCTCAATTTGGGGCCAACTAATCATTGGCGCCCCCTAAATGTTAGTTTGAATTGGCGCCATACATGTACGATTTAGGTGATTTGATGCCCCTGGGAAAATGCAAAAATAAATGTAACGTGTATTCAAATAAATTTAAATGTCATGATGATTAGTATCCTCTAATGCAAATTATGGTCAGAGGAAAAACACAGGCGAGAGCGGAAATTTGATGTCTTTGAATGATGCGAAAGCATGGCATTGCATGCGTTCCTCAGGAACACAATGTAATAACTCATTGGGAAAAGAAATGATGCGAGCGCGTAGCGCGAGCCAAAATTTTGCTATGTATATACAGACCAGGAGGAATTAAAAATTTTAGAGACCATATTTCAAATACCAAGTTGTTGCCCCTTAGTTTCAGGTAGATTCGGCACACCTCCCTAAGTTCAAAATAAAGTTGGAGCCCCTAAGTTTAAGATAAATTTGGCATCCCTAGGTCTCAGGTCAATTTGACGCCCCTACGTTTAAGCTCAATTTGGCGCCCCCTAAGATTTAGGTCAATTTGAAATGCAAAAATAAATGTAACGTGAAATCAAATAAATTGAAATGTTTTGATGGTTAGAATCCCATAATGTAAATTTTGGTAAGAGGAAAAACACAGGCGAGCGCGAAGCATGAACGGAAGTTTTGATGTATTCAAATGATTAGGAAACAGGACATTTCATGCGTTCCTGAGGTACACACTGTAATAATTCATTGGGGGAAAAAAAATGATTTGAAAAAAATTTGAAATGCAAAAAAAAAAAAATAATAAATAAATAAATAAAAAACGTAACGTGAAAAAAAGTAAATTGAAATGTTTTGACGGTTAGAATCCCATAATGTAAATTCTGATAAAAGAGGAAAAACATAGGCGTGTGCGAATAGGGAACGGCAATTTTGATGCATTCGAATGATTAGAAAACAGGTCATTTTACGCGTTCCTCGACACAATGTAATAAATCAATGGGGAAAGATGATGCGAGCGCGAAGCGCGAGCGAAAATTTTGCTATGTATATACAAACCAGGAGGAATGGAATTTTAAAATTTTGCTATTTCTAGATAGAGACCATTTTAAAGACCCCGTCTTTTTTTTTTGTGTGTGTGTTTTTTGGGGCCCCTTAATTTCAGGTAAATAGGATATAGTTGGAGCCACTAATTTTAAGATAAATTTGGCACCCCTAAGTCTCAGGTCAATTCGGCGCCCCTACATTTGAGCTCAATCTGGTGTCCTTTAACTTAAGATCGATTTAGCACCCCCTTAACTTCAGGTTAAATCAGCGCCCTTAAGTCTCAGGTCCATTCAGCGCCCCTTAAGTTTCAGATCATTTTTGAGCCCCTACTTTTGATCTAAATTTGGCGCACTTACGTTTAAGATCATTTTGGCGCCCCTCTAGGTTTAAGTTCGATTTGGCCCCCCTAAATATAAGTTCGATTTAACGCCCTTAAGTTTAAGGTCTATTTGGCGCCCCCATCTAAGTCTCAGGTCAATTCGGCGCCCCTACATTTGAGCTCAATCTGGCGTCCTTTAACTTAAGATCAATTTAGCACCCCCTTAACTTCAGGTTAAATCAGCGCCCTTATAAGTCTCAGGTCAATTCAGCGCCCCTGAAGTTTCAGATCATTTTTGAGCCCCTACATTTGATCTAAATTTGGCGCACTTATGTTTAAGATCATTTTGGCGCCCCTCTAGGTTTAAGTTCGATTTGGCCCCCCTAAATATAAGGTCGATTTTGCGCCCCTCCTAAATCTAAGGTCGATTTAGCGCCCTTAAGTTTAAGGTCTATTTAGCGCCCCCATCTAAGTCTCAGGTCAATTCGGCGCCCCTACATTTGAGCTCAATCTGGCGTCCTTTAACTTAAGATCAATTTAGCACCCCCTTAACTTCAGGTTAAATCAGCGCCCTTATAAGTCTCAGGTCAATTCAGCGCCCCTTAAGTTTCAGATCATTTTTGAGCCCCTACATTTGATCTAAATTTGGCGCACTTATGTTTAAGATCATTTTGGCGCCCCTCTAATTTTAAGTTTGATTTGGCGCCCCCCTAAATTTAAGGTCGATTTAGAGCCGCTAAGTGTAAGGTCGATTTGGCGTCCCACCTATGTTGAAGGTCAATTTGGCGCCCCTATGTTTAAGCTCAATTTGGCGCCCCTTAGTTTAAGGTCCAAGAGAAGATATTTAAGGTCGATTTGGCGCCCGTATAAGTTTAATGGTCGAATTTGGCGCCCTTATTATTGTCGATTTGGGCCCTAATTTAAGGTCGATTTGGCGCCCTAAGTTTAAGGTCAATTTGGTGCCCTTAGTTTATTGTCGATTTGGCGCCCTAAATTAAAGGTTCGATTTGGGCCCCCCTAATTTTAAGATCGATTTGGCGCCCTTAGTTTACTGTCGATTGCCGCCCCCGTTTTTTAAGGGCGCCCTTCCCCTCTCCTTTTTCCCTTTCTCTCTCTTTTTCTCTTTATTTTTTATTTTTTCTTTTTTTTCTTCTTCTCTTTTCCCCCTTTTCCTTCTCTTTCCCCTCTTTTTTTCCCTTTCTCTTTTTTTCCTCCTTTTTTCTCTTCCTTTCGGGCCCCCCTGCGCGCTCCCGGGGGCCGGGCCCGTAAGCCCGCCCCCCCCAACCACAGCCATCACCCGA
>CALNVZ010003744.1:0-46626 GCA_940671915.1 Paracentrotus lividus | reverse complement strand
TTGATCTAAATTTGAATTCCTTTTGTCTCTTTTAGTACTGCGATCTCGACAAATAATGATCTAATTTGCAAATATCTATCAGATAAACACACCGTTTGAAGTCCATTCTTTCAGAATTCATTAACTGTGGAAATATCTACAAAAATCAAAGTAGGAAATTATTTCAACAAACACTCGTTGAGATGGAAAGAAACAAAGATATTGCTAGTCATTATGGGACCCCTCCCTCATCAATTCAAATTGATGATGCGAGATACATTTACCTTCTTACTTGAATTTTGCCGAATATTAATGTAATTAATGTTTGCTTATGTTGTAACCCCAAATTATAAATCTTTGTGAAGAAAAACAGTGGAGGAAATTTTCGGTGCGTTCAAAACCAAATGTATACTATTGATGAATCATTTTCAATGGGAAACATCAAAATTATTTTGCCCTCGACTGGACATATACAGTCTGTGTAAAAAAAAATGGTACAGTCGGGAAAAAAAATATTTAGGTGTGAAATATTTTCAAATAATGTGTGTATGTGGTACCAAAATAAAGCCAAAATATTTTCCTTGCTGATGCGTTTTGTTCTGTATAAATTACTTACGTAAAACAAAAGTTATGCTAAATTTTGTGCGACGAGGAACAAATCGAAATTGAGCACTTTATGGCCATTATGCAAAACCTATACACAATGGCATGGGACGGCGTGCGAAAAATGGATTTTTCTTGATTGTAGAAAACTAGTTATATTTCAAAAATTACAACACCAAATGTGATGAAAAAAATAGTAGGTGAAAGACTGATCTTCCTGCTTTATGAAAATACCAAACAATAGCAGGCTGTGATTGATCTTCATTCTATCAAAAAGATGTTTTCCACTTGTATCATTTTATTTGACACAGACTGTATGGGCACTAATGTGACATATACCATGAGAAATAGGTATATTGTAACAATTTGCAAAATTACTATTTGTTGGCCGGTAGTAATCAAAAGAGTCTAACAAAAAAATTGGGGGGATAATCAAATTGTAAAATTTTCACAAATGTTAGGCCTTCACTCCTAAATGTTTAGAAACAAGTTAGTGATATTTATATATTCATGTGCTAAATTTTCATGTTGCTTACTCACATAAAAAGTGAAATTAGTATTTTTTTTTATACAAAATTTGATTTTCCTGTGAAAATGGCAGCTTCGAAGATTGGACATCAAAGGCAACATTGCCCTTGTATATATTTTGGCGCGTCCTTATTAGAAACGTGGAAGTTTTTTTAAATTAATTTGATGGTAGTTGGCAATTTCCCTCCATTCCTTGTTACACCTCGGTGGTACCTTTTTTTTTTTTTTTTGCATTTGTTGTATTGGCTGTGGAGATATTTAGGATCTAGGTATCAATTTAAAGTATTATTAAAGAAGACAACACATACCCCTATTTTTCGTGGGGGTTAAAAGCAATCAATTGATCGATGATTTATCATCAGTTTGTGTTTACCTGGAGGAATTACTACAGGCGGCAGCACAGTCAGGGTTCCTAGGGTTCTTATACCATTCCGCTGGCTGTACAGATTTAACAGGTAGTTTGCATTTAGCATGAGACCCATTATTTGTTCTGAAGTCCTTCCAACTGGCAAGTCAATACTGGTGATCTCCGCTCCTGTGTCTGTGGCGTAGGAGATGACGAATCCATCAACGTTTCCAGGATTAGCCCAAGTAATAGCAAAACTTGTATCCGATGTCTGTTGTATCGTAGCCCCTGTTGGCGCAGGTGGAAAAGCTGTAGAGAGAAATGAGTTTAACATTAATTGTCACCGACCCAGGCTGCCTATCAATAGGCCGAATAATAAGGGATAGTAGGGGAGAGCGGGGTTATATGGAACAATTTTCACAAAAATGGCCATAAAACAAAAAAAGCGGATTAATTTCAAGAAACAATAAACAATCAGCTTGAGTGTATATCTGTATGCTACAAATGTACCCCATAACTTAGTGATGGTTCCGGAAAAAATCCATCTTCAACAAGACCATGTCAAGTGTTTCAACTAACCTCGCACACGGGGTTAGTTGGAACATGGTATGGGGTAAGTTGAAACATTGTGCATTGTATCTTTAGAATTATATTTCAACTACCTACAACATTATTGCATGGGTTCAGCTAACTTGCTTTATTGATTCAATTAAAATATTAAAGATTGGTGTTCAATTTTTTTTTTTTTACTTCATGTTTTATTACGCTTGATAGCATCCACTCACATACAGATATTCTGAAGTCCTGTGAAATAGCATTCTGCAATATATTTTGTTTAAACCAAAATAAAATTGTCCAATGTGCACTAATATACATGTATAGGAATATTTCGGAACACTTCATTGATTTATATGATTTTTATTGTTTCATTCAGTTGAAACCTACACTGTAAACATAAATTAGTCATTGGTGCTTATAAATTAGTCAAAACGACTAATTTATATTAATCCAGTCTCAATGACTTAATTACCTCAGTCAAGACTAGTTTAGGTAAGTCATTTTGACCAATATAAACAAGTCATTTAACAAATGACTTGTTTACATTGGTCAAATGACTAACAAATGACATGTGGGCCTACAAATGACTTATTTATGGTCAGAGGCTAGGCCTACGGCGCACGTAACAGTGATTTGTGGTCAAACCACACGGACACATGCCGACATGGTAAAAACAAAACGACATCAAATGCAACACCCAAGAATTAGATCCATCTCCGGATATCGTTGAAAATGCTTTTAAAGACCAAGGTAAGTTTATGTCATATTCTATTTTTAACGCGAATCCCGAACATGGAAGAAATTTTGATGTTAAATTATTATTGTAGCCCCACATGCTTATATCATGGAATACTAGTCATTTGTAGTTGCAGAACACGCTCTATACTTGGATGGTGTGCTGAATGATTATAGTTATGATATGATGATCGATAATTATTATCATTGAATATATTCATGTAAAGAATCAAAGGAAAGAGTTCCTCTTGCGACAGCCACTCAAAAAAAAAAATGAATAAATAAAAAATCGATAACAACACACTTGTGCGCATGCGTCTCTATAATTTATCGGACGTCAACCTTTTGCTATTCAAAATTGATTCAAAAATTAAAAAAAATCCTCGGCAGTGCGCACGCCGTCTCGTTGGTGTAATGGTGTGAGAGTAAGACAGTGACGCTGGTGACTCGGGTTCGACTCCCGCTATTCCTCTTGTGTTTTTTGACTAAATAAACTGGAAGTTGTATTTTTTTGTTATTTTTTTATTATTAAAATATCAT
Organism: Paracentrotus lividus; assembly: GCA_940671915.1. NCBI lineage: Eukaryota > Metazoa > Echinodermata > Echinoidea > Camarodonta > Echinidae > Paracentrotus > Paracentrotus lividus. Next base: position 43,337 of record CALNVZ010003744.1, on the reverse strand, counting down.
TTTTTTAAAAATATAACCCTAACCATAACCCTAACCCTAGTCTATGTTTAAAATATTATTATAAACAATTTCCACATGTATATTTTTCAATTTGGGTAGCTGTCGCAAAAGGAACTCTTGCCGAATCGAATTTTAATTTGTAAAAGATGAGGTGGTGCAGCCCCCCCCCCCCCCAAAAAAAAAAAAAAAAAAAAAAAAAAAATGAAATGAAATAAATTTAAAAAAAAATTAATTTAACATTTATTTTTCATTAATTTTTCATGCAGAATGCCAGACATCTCCATGGTATCTACAACATCTCTATCACACTCAACATAGCACAGCAAAAGTGTCAACCACAGATGAAGCTTCGCAAACAGAAGTATCACTCAAACACTTTGCATCTAACCTACAAAGACAGACAGCTTACAGACCCATCTGCTTTCACGCGCTCCAGATTCATAGAATGTGTTTCTTCGTCAGACGATTCCTGCTTCTTTTATACCGGTGAGTTGTTTTTATGATTGTTCACATATTTTGCAATACTGTATGATCATGAGCAATGTATACACGTACATAACAATATTTCCTATTATTTTAATTTATAACATAATATATTTTCCCCCTTTTACATGATTGAAGGTGATCATGCTGAGCTATTTGTTCAACTTTCTGAAAGAGAAGACACTTCTAATCAAATGGCCAACAAAGGAACAAGTTAGGGCAAGTCTTCCGAAGAGTTTTAGATATTTCAAGAACACTAGAACAATTATAGAGTGTACTGAAATATTTAACCCTATCAACGCCTTGTTCTCAAAGAATAACTTGGTCATCTTATAATTAGTTAACACTATAAGCGCTTAGAAACACCAAGGTGGATATAGGCCTATGTATTAAGCGCTATATAAATGTAACTATTATTATTATTATTATAAACATCACAATACTCCCAAGCTCTTAGTTGCAACATTTCCAAGGGGTACCTTCATTTTTCTCTCTCAGCTTTGGAGGTAGTGTATCAGATTAAATGATCACACAAGAATATGTTTGCTTGAACCACATTGAACATGGCGATGGCGTCATGGCTGATCGTTGTTTTCTCATAAGAGACCTCCGAGCAAAAAGGGGGAGCAAGCACTAAAACATACCACCATTTGTGCATTGGAAGCAACTCAACACACACGCCACAGTCAAGACACGTCGCATTGAATCAGCAAGAATTCACGTTGAACGTGCTATCGGACGATTAGACTTTCTCAGAGTATTGAATGGAGTTGTACCTTTGTTGAGCTGGGGGAATATTTGTATTTGTTATTGCTGAAATTTCCAAGACAAGCTGAACTTCAGATACATGCTATTTCCTGCATTTCTATTTTTTTTTTTTTTTTTTTTTTTGGTTTTATTCTGCGTAATGTTCTTGTATTCAAACCTTTATATTACACTGTACCACGTACTTTACCTTGTTTGAATGTGTTGCGTGCAGTGAAATGCAACATGTCATGTATACATGTACATATTCAAAGTAATACATAATTATTATATTATTTGAAGTGAAGGTGATGATTGGGAATTTCTTCATTGAAACCAATATTTTCGAATTTACATTTATGCGTTTTAATTTACTTTCTTTTTTTTAAAATATAAATGTGTATTAGACTGTTCCATTCTTCTCCATCCTGGTCTCTCTCTCTCCCTCTGTCCTCCCCTCTTGTTCTCATTTCACTTTTACTCTTACTCTGTATCTTCCTCACCCTCTCACTCTCTTCCTCCTATGCTATCTAAATGTATTGGCCTCACAAATTTGCCTTTTAGTACAGTAAACACTATGATGTCTTGACAGGCTATTTACTATGTAATCCTCATCACAACAATTCAGAGTATCTGCTATCATGATAATGTTAACTATTATGCTATATATTTTTTTATAATTTATGTTGTACTATGTAAAAATGAAATTTTGTAAATAAGTTTTATCGAGTTAAAAGTATAGACCATTATTATTATTATAATTATTATTATTATTATTATTATTATTATTATTATCATTATATATTATATTACATATCAATTCTAGTTGTAAACTTAAGAGGAAGAGGGCGCTATCACTCTACGCAAATCAAACGCTGCCATAGACATTTTGTATTTTGCCACAGTTTTTTCACTTTGTTTTCTTGATTATGGCGAGCAACTACCTTTTCAAAAAATGATCAACTTGAATAATTACGCTAAGAGTCTTTTTTTTTCAAAAATAGGAATAACTTACTGCAAAGGGGAAAAAAGTCCTGTCACTTGTGTCAATTCGAAATCCTAATCAGATCAAATTCCTGTACAATATGGCCAATTTTGCTCTCAAAATAGCTCATACGCCACATAATTATCTTCCTGGATAACGCATAATTATATAAACAGCTATATGATCAAGCCGTTTTTAAAAGCTTGAATTCTCACCTTTCCAGAGATGGTAAATTCATTTCGATTGGTTAAAAAAAAGTCCTGTCACTTTGAACATTATCACAACGAATCTTTACTCGATGGGTCAATATTTCCGCATATCACATGCATATCGCATGTGGAGCGTCTTCGCAAGATGTGACAAGATCACTATTTATATCAATAATCGTTAGGAACATCAATCTATGTGAAATAAAGATTCTGATTACAACTTTAGCACAATGGTGTTATAGGCTTGCCAAAATGTATTTTCCCCAATCTGGTCTGAAGCATCTACCTACGAAAACTATGATAAAATTCAATTATTATTTCATGTCCATAGAAAATTAGCTCGAACGGATCGACTGACCAGACCATTTTACCACAGGGAAGTTTTCTTAGGCGAGTTTTTGTACGCTAAGTAATAATTGCATGCAGTTGTCAATCGGTCGCTTCCCGCCGTTATAGCGCGGGTTTTGTTGACATTAAAGTAGAACCGTATAATTTTCTGCGCCGCTCAGTTGTATTCCACTAAACTCATGAATGTAATGTTGCGTTTCCCCTCCTCAAATAATGGACGCGTCTTTATGTTAAGATTTAATGTCATACGTTAGGTTTACATTTCACGTGGAGTAGAATTGATATGTTATTAAATTATGTATAGCCCGATTATGTTGAAATAGATCTGTTTTAAATCAAGAAGAGATTTAGTTGCTTCATTTCTTTTGTTTTTACATAAAATATGGCTTTAAAATGATGACCAGCTAAAATAAGTAATTTGACTAATATTTGGCTTGTCCGACTAATTAATTCTAGTCATCTGACTAAATCCAAAATTGTCTGAAATGACTAAACTTTAGTCATTTGACTAATTAATTCTAGTCATCTGACTAAATCCAAAAGTGTCTGAAATGACTAAACTTTAGTCATTTGACTAATTAATTCTAGTCATCTGACTTAATCCAAAAGTGTCTGAAATGACTAAACGTTAGTCATCTGACTAATTAATTCTAGTCATTTCAGACACATGGCAGGACTAATTTTTATTAGTCAAAATGACTAATTTATGTTTACAGTGTATTTACTTAGTACATGTTCCAACTAACCCCGTTTGTGAAACAGGGACAACAACATGCCATATATTTATCCTTGTTTTGTAACTTGGTATAACCGTTTGTTATACTCAAAAACTGGCCAACTTAATTTATGATCTTCTCTGAGATAATAAAACATTTGTAAAAGTGACAAAATTTACTCAGAAGGTGAAAAAACAAACATTGTTTTCTAACTTCACGAGGCTTGAAGCATGTGTGCTGTCTAAAATGTGGTGGATGGCAGTTGCTAATAGCAACAACCTGAGGGTAGATTTGCATAAATATATTTATAGCCGTTGAAGAAAATTCCAATGTTTCAACTAACCCCGTGTCCCAACTAACCCCACTCTCCCCTACGTTGATGGGCGTTGTATATTACATAATCCACTGAAATAATATTTCATCCAGTAATGTTGAAGGGAGTTGCATTATACCAAAACAAAGAAATGGCAAAAGCATTGTACAAACAGGTACAAATCATTTGTGTCGACTAATTTAACATGATCCCAAAAATGATTGATAAATCGAAAGGTAACATATAAAATAACGATTCCAATATATTTGCTCCTCGTCAATTGCTCCGCTGTCAATTATATACACTATTTGAATGATTAGTCTCAATCCTGGACTTTATCTTACCCAAAACATCAACGCTAAAACTACCATAAACACTATACAGGCGCGGATCCAAGAAAACCGAATTTAATGCATTTCGGGGAGCCAATTGTCTGGGGACAAAAGCGGCTCTATTGTGTTTACGCATGGACCCGGAAAATTTATTGTATGACGTCGGTCTGCGTCCGCTACTGCTATATGCTAACCATAACCCCAAATCTACATGTTAGTCCAGGATGTTAGTCGGGAAAAAGCCGGATTAATTGTTGCAGGAGGAAGTTTGCACGGAAGCATGATACTTTTAACAAAATCTTGCCCTTTTTCATTATTTTTTTAAATTCTAATTTTGTTCCCTTGTTGATGATCACAAGCATGAAAGTTATCCATATAAGAAATTTTAGGTGGAGCAACATATGTTGTTTGTATCGAAATTAATACTATAATACCCTCCTTCCTCCTCACATGATGATAGATGATAAAATTATGACAAACAAATATTTTGTTCCTTATAATGACAGGGATGATACGTTCTCTCTCTCTCTCTCTCTCACACACACACACACACTCTCTCTCTTTCTCTCTCTCCCTCCCTCTTTGTATCTCTCTTTGACTAAACATGCCTTAAAAAATCATTGCCAAATTACCCAATAATATGCCGAAATTCGCTACCACCCCGTAAACATGTCTAAGTATCATTACGTCACACATCTAAGTTTCACTCATATAAGTTCAAAACCATAAAACGCTTCCTAAATAGCCCTTTGCCTTTTTTGGTAAACCTAAGGCATACTGAACCAAAGTTAATTTCACATTCGTCTTATCTCTGCACAAGTTTTGAGCTAGTCTTTTCTCCATCTTTGATTCTATGTATCTATACTTATTTTATGAGAGATTGCTATTTTAAAGATGTTTGTTTTATAACATTTAAATCGAAGTTGACTTTTCAAATTGTCTAGATGTTATGTATGCATTCAATAATGTAAACAAGGATATTCCAGTTTTTACTGCCTTTGTTTTAAAATGCTCGATTGATTAATATACCATTATTAAATTGGATTGAATTGCATTGCATATTTCTACGTCTTTCTAATCATCACAATGATGAACATTACCATTAGCAGGTGGATCGGTAGCCTGGACTATGTTGTTTGAATCTATGGTACCATCTGCTGCAAGAGGAACAATCAACACACTATCCAGGCCATTGACCAGGTTATTATCCTGTACAGTCAAAGTTGTTACCGCAGGATCTTGTATAACCTCGGATGTACTCTCTCCTCCAATTGTATATTCTACCACGTACCCAGCGACTCCAGTGAGGTCTGTAGGAGGTGTCCATGACACAGTCAGGTAGTTTAGTAGATGAACTTGAAAATAGACGTTAGTCGGTGCTGCGTCAGGAATAGAAATCAGTTATATTAGTTTAAATATGATAATAGTAAAAAAATAATCAAAAAAAAAAAAAAAAAACAGAGAGAGAAGACAATAGTTTAATAGACCTCGAAATATTTTTAACCATGGTAATTCCAAGCGCTAAGTGTTATCTAATCATTACAAAGTTTCCTTTAATATCAAATTCATGAATTTTTAAATGATTAACACAATCACCACACTGTAAAAAATATTTGTATTTTTACAGCAAATCTGCTGTCAGTAGAGTCGCCATAAAAAATGTAATTTAAAAAACACTTTTGTTGTAAATTTCTTCTGCAAATAATTACACGAGAAATAAAAAAATATACATCAGGAGTAACACATTTGTTCCGTTTTAACCAAATACGTAAGCTTTAGAACTCTAATGATTTTTTCCTTCTCTTTCATAAATTCTTAGAGGAGAAATTTACAACAAAACTGTTTTTTAAATTACATTTTTTTTTATGGCGACTCTGCTGACTTCACTTTGCTGTATTTTTCCCGTTTTTTTTTTTTTTTTTTGTACAGTGCAATTACAATCCTGACCTAATCATTTACAGGGGCGTTGTTATAAAACAAAATTTAATACAGGGGGTTATGAAAGAACATTCGCCGACAAATTATGATGCATTAAATCGTCTATCACCCCTCCAAAGTAAACGATGGAAAAGTTTATTATTCGTGATTTTAAAAAATCAGTATATTCAAATTTATTTAAATGCATGAATTAAGCAACATGGCAATTTGACACATTTTGTCAAACCTCGTCTTAAAATTCTTAACATATATCCACCCCCTGAAATGCAATGACGAACAAAAAACGGACTTAATTTAAGTGTTCATTTGTGGCATAATTTCTGTTCCGGATTTGGGATTGCATGGTTTAACTAAATCACTTAAAGGCAGTTTTTTTAATGCAAATCACGATGAATTGTGTATACAGTTGAGGCCAAAAGTTTACATACACCTGGTAAGAAAACATAAATATAACTAATATTTTACCACCCTAAGAACATTGGCCATCATTTATTTTGATGAATATGGTTAGGGATCATATCTAATTTGTTTTCAGAGAGTATGTTTTAATTTAAGATATTTAGAAACATATATATATTTATATATATCCAAGTGTGTGAAATCAGTTGAGAAAACAGAAAGGTACGTCTATATATATATATATATATATATATATATATATATATATATATATATATATATATATATATATATATATATATATATATATATATATATATATATATATATATATTTATAAACAACACAGAAGTGAAGATTAACATCATGCTTATTTCCAACGAAGATTCTATTTTATTTTGATTCTCAAATTTTCGGAAAAAACCTTTTCCTTTTTCAAGAGAGACAAGATTGAACAATAACAAAGTAAAAAATAAAACATACATACAAAATTTGAAACTAAGGCAGCGCGTGGGTGTGAGCACACGCCCACGCGTTGCCAAGGACCTACGTCACAATTAAAGCAGTAAAACTTATGACATCATAAAGATTGGCTTAATAACCATTAGCCACGTTGTAGAAGCATCTGTGCACAATCATATAATTAAATTGAACAATCGTAATAATCGTTTTCCTCAGCTACTTTGTACAAGATAAAGTCAGAAAAAAAAATTTACGTAACGTCTGAAGTAAAGCTACCAGTATCAATATTATGAAAAGCAGAAGTCACAGAAAATATATAAACACAATTGTCATTATTTTTCCATCAGAATATATTAAGAGTGTTGAGAGTTATGAAAAGCTAGTATGACAGGAAAAGTGAGTTAAATTCGAAGAAAATAAAATACATACATACGTAATACCATAGAGTATAGGCCTAGAGACAGGAACATCACATAATTAAATACTGAAAGACATAGATAAGGTAATTAACGGAAGAATGTGTAGTTTGATAGCCATGACAAATCTCTGTTGAGACCTGGGTTCTGGAAACTCCTGGCTCTTAAGATGGTTTTAAGTTCCTTTAAATGCCTATCATAAAATGACACCAGACCCTGGAATAGGATACAACATTGGAGATCTGTTACTGAATGATTTGGGTTGTTGAAGTGGTTTGCTACTGGATGTTGTAACTGCTTCCGTGTGATAGTGCTTTTATGATTGTTGAATCTCAGTCGGAAGTTGACTGTCTCACCAATGTACAATACCCTGGGACACTTTTTACATGTCAAACAGTATACTACATTAGTAGCATTACAATCGGCCATAGCTGGATACACATGAAAGCCTGTCGTCAGCTCTATCTTATCTCGAAGAATTACATGTCTACAAATTTGGCACCGAGAGTTTCCACATGTTCTATTTCCAGATGGAGGCTTTACACTATGAACTTGTGAACGCGTGAGAATACGCTTCAGATTAGCCGGCTGCCGTTGGGCATGTAAGGGAAATTCACTTACATCAGGTGACAGAGAAGAAATTTGACGGAGGATAAGCCATTCTCGTCTGACATTACTCATGAACTTTTCAGCGATAGGGCTATGAGTAGTCACACAAATCTTGCGTTTGGATGGGGTTTTGAGATTAACGCGCTTCAACACATCAGACCGGTTCTGGCGCAAGGCTTTGTCCCTGGCGCTTTTGACCACAGACGTAGGGTAACCTGCTTGTATGAACTTTTGCCCGAGTTCGATTGATTCTGCCGAAAACACAACGTCACTTGATGTGATACGTCGATAGCGCATCATTTGACTATATACGATCGACTTTTTCACATGGTCAGGATGGAAGCTGTTGTATCTTAAGAAAGACTGGCTGTCGGTGGGTTTATGATACACAGAGGTACTCAGGGAATCAGTATTTCTACTGACATTAACATCCAAGAAATGTACCTGGGATCGTGAGGTTTCCATGGTAAATTTTATGGAAGGATGCTCCGAATTCAAGCGCGTGTGGAACTTCACTAGTTCCTCCTCGCCGTGCGGCCAAATAAGAAAGATGTCATCAATGTAGCGCAAGAATAAGCTGGGTTTACACGTTTGCTTTGAGAGAAAATTCTCTTCGAGATCTGCCATAAAAATGCTTGCATATGCGGGCGCAAATTTCGTTCCCATGGCCGTGCCATTTTCTTGCAGGAAGAATTTGTTGTCAAAACAGAAGTAATTGTGTTTCAAGATGAATTCTGCCACACGAGAAAGGTCTTCTACCAGGTCAACAGGTATATCAGTTGTACGTTTTGTGAGGAAATTTCTTATAGCATCAACACCATCGGAATGGGGGATATTTGTGTACAAACTTACTACATCTAATGTGGCAAGAATATAATCTTGAGGAAGTTGAACCGAATCAAGCTTGTTAAGGAAATCATTGGTATCTTTAACATAGCTATCAATGTTGTGTAAAACAGTTTGAAGGTGTTTATCCACGAAAGCAGACATTGGTTCGATTATTACGATTGTTCAATTTAATTATATGATTGTGCACAGATGCTTCTACAACGTGGCTAATGGTTATTAAGCCAATCTTTATGATGTCATAAGTTTTACTGCTTTAATTTTGACGTAGGTCCTTGGCAACGCGTGGGCGTGTGCTCACACCCACGCGCTGCCTTAGTTTCAAATTTTGTATGTATGTTTTATTTTTTACTTTGTTATTGTTTAATCTTGTCTCTCTTGAAAAAGGAAAAGGTTTTTTCCGAAAATTTGAGAATCAAAATAAAATAGAATCTTCGTTGGAAATAAGCATGATGTTAATCTTCACTTCTGTGTTGTTTATAAATATTACATTCTTCCAACACGTGGAACTTTCATTCAATATATATATATATATGGTTGATCTTACTTCAGTTTGAATAAATTCAGTGGGTCAAAAGTTTTGAGAATCAAAAATTTGAGAACCAAAATAAAATAGAATCTTCGTTGGAAATAAGCATGATGTTAATCTTCACTTCTGTGTTGTTTATAAATATTACATTCTTCCAACACGTGGAACTTTCATTCAATATTTATTTAACCCGTTCTAAACAAGAAATGGACTTTCTATTTTAGTCCAGAAAAAATGACCGATTTCCTATAAATCAGGTATCTCGTAATAAGAAAATTCATCCTTCAAGTTTCCAAAAGTACCAGTTCGTCTTTGAAAAAGAGCCTCCAGGTTGCTCAAATATCAGAACAGTATTCTCAGATGTTGAGAACATAGAGACTGAAATCTGATGAATTAGATCATGAAGATGCCCACAATAAAGGTTTACAAATGTGTGAACCTTGCCAGCATCAAGGTTCACAAATTTGTGAACCTTGCCAGCATCAAGGTTCACAAATTTGGAAACCTTGCCAGCATCAAGGTTCACAAATTTGTAAACCTTGCCAGAATCAAGGTTTACAAATTTGTAAACCTTGCCAGCATCAAGGTTCACAAATTTGTAAACCTTGCCAGCATCAAGGTTTACAAATTTACATGTATAAACCTTGCCAGCATCAAGGTTCACAAATTTATAAACCTTGCCAGCATCAAGGTTCACAAATTTGTAAACCTTGCCAGCATCAAGGTTCACAAATTTGTAAACCTTGCCAGCATCAAGGTTTACAAATTTGTAAACCCTGCCAGCATCAAGTTTCACAAATTTGTAAACCTTGCCAGCATCAAGGTTTACAAATTTGTAAACCTTGCCAGCATCAAGGTTTACAAATTTGTAAACCTTGCCAGCATCAAGGTTCACAAATTTGTAAACCTTGCCAGCATCAAGGTTTACAAATTTGTAAACCTTGCCAGCATCAATGTTCACAAATTTGTAAACCTTGCCAGCATTAAGGTTTACAAATTTGTAAACCTTGCCAGCATCAAGGTTTACACATTTGTAAACCTTGCCAGCATCAAGGTTCACAAATTTGTAAACCTTGCCAGCATCAATGTTCACAAATTTGTAAACCTTGCCAGCATCAAGGTTTACAAATTTGTAAACCTTGCCAGCATCAATTTTAACAAATTTGTAAACCTTGCCAGCATCAATGTTCACAAATTTGTGAACCAAGCCGACATCAATTAGAAATAATTACTAGATAATACATGTAATAAATTACAAACTAGAACTTCTGGCATCGTTACTATTACATAAATCTTATTAGATTCGATCATACTCAAAATGTTACTTTCCAGGTAATTAATTTCATTTTAAGCTTTACAAATATATGAAATTGCAATTTGAGTATAATTTACACAGATAAATGGTTACCTACTCAAACAGTATACCTCATACCACATGGACATGTAAATCGCACATTAATGTTTACAGACATATTTGTATAGTATTTTAAGGAACGTTTTTAAATCAATTAACTCTTTTCAATATGACTTCAATAAAAAAAGAAAGAAAGAAAATAAAAACTAATGCACATGCAGCATTGAATACATGACATTGAATATACCAAGTATGAATATTGCCTTTGTTTGAATGTACCACCTGAAAATGACTTACCGATAGCTTATTCATATTGTACTTATCTCTGATATTTTGACTGGTAAGTGGTTATAGTTTTACCATGTTTATCAACATTAATCTGAAGACAAATAGAAGACATAAAATAACACTTTATAATATTGTAACCTTGTTATTGTAAAAAAAATCTGAGCAATCATCCTTCCTTATATGCGTGTTGTTATCAATTGCATCTTGTTCTCAGTTTTCGTACATTTTAGAACCTTAATACACGCAGTCAATCAAACATATTTTGCTGAATTACATATAAACAGCAATAATCTGAAATTAAAACTTCAATTTTTCTGTGATGTGGCAAAACATAAAAAAAATATCATACCTTGGCAATTGCGATTGCATCTGCATGCATTCCCCCTTAGATGTCCAATGAAAAAAAAAAAACAATTTGGTGTCGAGTTCAAAACATGTCAATAATTTCAATATCTGTTCTATTCACTTCCTTTGCAAAAAGATTTTTTTTTGTTTTTTTCTAATTTGACTTTAGCTGATTCAGGGACGATGAATTCATCTTTGTCGGTGTCATGTTTAACATCAACCTTACAGATAACAAACTCTTTATGCACATTTTGAATGTCAGATTTTGACATTTTACTCTTTTTGAGGAAGTGGACTTCGGCAGAATTAGTGTCCACAATATTCAACACAAGTCCAACTGGAGGCATTTTGTACTGCGGGTAATGCACAGCAATCCACTCCCCTTGAGTGAAGACCCCTCCCAGTGGCATATGAAGCTGTATGAAGAAGTTAAATGATAAAATATCGTTTAGGCTATTGGGTAAATGAATAAATAGCATTTTTTTAAAGCAAGAAGTAAACCCAAATCTATTTCATCAAAATTAAATTTTAGACTGGAATATGTACATAAAATAAGTGCTAAATTCATGATAATGGTTCTCCTGTTCTAAGGTCACATGGTTATATGTTTATACAACTTTTCCATGTCGGTGTTAATTTACAGTGTCTAATGAACAATAATTTTGACACTACCATTAACAAATTTCGTCTTAATTTTTTATTGTGATTAAAAGAATAATAAAGAATTAAAAAAAATAACCGTATTGCGAATTGTGCCAATCATTTTGACAATATGAGGAATCATATTTGTCAATCATCCTTTGGATTTGTCGATTCGTCTTATTTAATCGACACTAATTCTTGAAATTTAAAATGAAATCATGATGTGCAAAGTACATAAATAAAATTTAAAAAACTGAAAACAATGTTAAATTAGAAAATATTTCATGACGTCATTTCAATTTTCATGTGATAAAATATAGTGGAGATATAATATTATAGAGGGCCTAATTGCATTTTTCCCCTACTGACTCGGACTTTATATGTACAATTGAAACACTGACAAAATGTGCTTTTCCAATATGATAGGCCTAAAATTTAAATGATTGACCATCTAAATTGGACATTAACAAAATTGATTGCATATTCATGTACCTGATTTGACACCGTGTGATGACTCTTATCACTAGCAGCTGCCTCGTCGGTTTCTATTATATTAGATTGTGTAATATTAACAAAAGATTCCTCCTGTGGTTCTGTGTCGATTTCCTGTAAAACGAATAAAGGTACATGAACAAGCTATAAAAAAAACTTTGTAAACCACTGAAGATTTGAAAATTGGTAACTGTTTTTTAAAGGGAAAGCGAACTGAGTAGTACTCTCATTTACTGCGTGTTATAGGAAGTCTTCAAATATACCTTTTGAGATAACTATTAATAAAATTGTGTCAAATTATAACCAAAATTTAATTTGTATTGAAAAACTAAAATGTTTTGATTGGGAAAAGTATGTGTTTCGATACAAGGTAACATAATTATCATGGTGTGAATTAATTGTGTTGTGAAACAGTGGTTTGTACTGGCTTTAAACAAAAACCTTAATTGAATCTCATATCTCATTATAAAAAAAAATAATAAAAAAAATGAGTCACTTGCTGTTTTCTTTTCTATTTTGCTTAAATACTCTGCCTAATATATATTTTGCATAATTTTTGAAATTTATAGAAATTTAAAATGAAATCGTAATGTGCAAAATATATGAAGAAAATATAAAATTGTAAAGAAATTATAAACTTATAAAATATTCCCTGAAGTCATTTCAATTTTATTGTGGTAAAATGTATTTTGGAAATAATTTATAAGCAAAAATAAACCCCTCAAAAAATGTCTTGCAATTCAACTTTGAGCCCTCATATCTTTTTATTTGATTGTTTATGATGGTTAAATTTGATATCATTGGAAAGTTGATTTATTCCTTGTCACATTGATACCCCATTTGTGATGGTTATGTTATGCTTGAATGCATAGTACTCGCAAACTCGAATGAAAGTCAGAAAAGGAAAGTTGCCAAATGAATGGCTATTGCTTACATCGAGTTCTTAACTGTATAAAAGGTTTTTGTGTTTCTTTGTGTTTGTTTGGTTTGTGCGTTAGGCGCTCAATACAATGTTGGATACTCTTGGTTGAATGTCAAATAATGTTTCAGGTAATTTAAGGTAAAAAAATAAGCACTGCCAAGCAAAAAGCTTGGGCAAGGCACATTTCATCTTCCAAACAATAAGTGAAAACATTGAGGAATAATGCATGACCCATTTAATGATACTCAATAGAAACTCTGCCTTTCAACAATAGCCATTCATTTGGCAACTTTCCACTTCTGACTTTGATTTGTATTCGGGAATACTGTGCATTCAAGTATGGCACAACCTTTACAAATGGGGTATCAGTGTAAAGAGGAATAAATTAACTTTCCAATGGTATCAAATTAATGAATTATAGACAATTAAAAAAAAAATACGAGGACTCAAAGTTGAATTGCAAGACATTTTTGAGGGGTTTATATTAGATGCATTAGCTAAGATGCATTTGCTTTTCTAACTACTTGGACCTACATGTATTAACATTACTACACACATATCAAATATAGCATCAATAATCAATTATTCCAATTGATTCAACTTGTAACATTATAACACTGACAAAATGTGCTTTTCCAATATGATAGGCCTAAAATTTAAATGATTGACCATCTAAATTGGACATTAACAAAATTGATTGCATATTCATGTACCTGATTTGACACCGTGTGATGACTCTTATCACTAGCAGCTGCCTCGTCGGTTTCTGTTATATTAGATTGTGTAGTATTAACAAAAGATTCCTCCTGTGGTTCTGTGTCGATTTCCTGTAAAACGAAATAATGTACATGAACAAGCTAAGAGCTGAAATTTGATCGCTGATTTTTTTTTTTTTTTTAAACAAAAACCTTTCTGAATCTCATTAGTCTGAGATCACTTTTGTACCATCACATATGATAATATAGAGTCATCTTACCATGATCAAGTCATCTGTATTGTGTTCCATTATGTCATTATCCTCTATTTGCTTCCCCTCTCGTTGCTGAAGCAGTTTCTCACGTCTCCTCAGATCCTCCTCCCATTTCCTTAACTTGATTTTTTCTTCCATGACCTCTTTTCGTAATGTTTCCAAGTCGGAAATATCAAGCTGCCTCTTTGGAGCCGATGGTTGGGGCTTCATTCTGTATTTGATGTGGTTTAAAAGTGTTTATTTGTAATGAAATATTGACATGCATGTACCTGTTTGTTCCACCCTTTTACATGTAATTATCTCCATTTCAAATTTTGGCCTTTTTTTTTTTACCAGACCTCTGACAAACAGTGAATCTTTTTCAAAATGTAAGGCAAGAAGGATTATCAACTTTAAAGTTGCATTAAAATGATGTATTATTATGAAAATTACTGCCTTACCTAACAGAAAAGGGGTAGTATGAAAATAAACATACTTTACTTCTTGATGGGATATATCCTTGTTTAGGAGTTTCCTTAATGTGGTAAGGGCTTCATTGGGGTCCATCTCTTTCAAAAAAGACATGTGGTGCGGTTTCAATGGCACGGGTCTCTGGTCCTTGAGCGTCTGTGCATCCCATGCTGCCATAAACTGGCTGATCAAGTTCCAAAGTTCATCTGGCTGACCAGCTAGCCATGAGTGAACCCGGTATTTCTTGCGAACTTCAACAACCTGGTGGATGGATATGTAAATCGTAAATATTCATATAATGAATGAAAGCATCGTAAAATTTAAAAACAACAACAGTGTTGTGAAATTGAGTTTAGTGTAAACTTGAGCTTGATCTGATATTTATTCTTAAACATACACGTGCAAAGTAGACTAGGGTTTGACTTTCACCAGGCAAATAATATAATCATTGCATTGCAACCTTACTCCGATTGTATTGTATTGTATTGTATAGTATTTATATATATTACCGATATTGCCAAAATATACATATACAAAATTCAATATAAATATGCATTTGGTAAATGGGGCCAACAAATAACTAAAGCTAATCGAGGTTGGCTCCGTCCAGTTTGATTACTGTGATTATACATATACATAAAGTAAAACATATACATACAATAAGAAAATTATTACATCAGATTTTACAGTATTTACATCTAGATACATACGAAATTAATTAGATATGAATGTACTCTGCAAGAAGAATGTCTAATATGATTGTCTAAAAGTTTTTCGTGATTTAAATTATCTAATATCATTTGGAAGAGCGTTCCATATAAAAACACCTGAGTACGACACAGACTGTTTTCCAAGATTTGTCCTTACTTTGATGAGTGTTAATATTCTTATTTTCATTGCTTCTTGTCTCGTAAGGCTGTTTAACAAATGAGAAATAATCAATGAAACGATGAGGGAGTTTGTTATTCAACAAATCATGCATGAATGGTGCAATCATGAGACAATATTGCTTAAAAGATCTAGAATCGATAACTCAGGAAACAAAGGAGCTGAGTGATGATTGAAGGATTTGAATAATGTATAACACGAGTAATCCTCTTTTGTATGACCAAAATTTGACTAAGCAATGTCTTGTTTGCAACTCCCCAGACTTCTAATCCATAAGTAATGTGCGGTAAAACAAATGCATTGTATAACATGAACAATATCTTTTTCAATACATAATGTCTGATTTTGTACAGAATACATGCTTTTTTGCTGACAACATTACATACATTATTAATATGTTTTTCCCAGTTAAGTTTCTCATCAATATTATCATAGTAGTATCAACGAAGTTAAAAACCTTACCTTTTGTTTCCAACTGCTCAAAACTTGATATCTTTCTACATCTATTCTTATAAACCATATAATTTGTTTTTGATTCATTTATAGTAAGTTTATTAGCTTCACATCAAGGGACATTTACTTCTCCTAGTTGTATTTTGTTTTCTCCTTTGTCAAAATGTGAAACGGACTCGAATCATCAGCAATAAATGAAATATTTGAAATATGAAGAGGTATTTACACCCCCCATCTCCGCTACAATTAGAAACTTGTAGCAGTGAGTGTAGCTTTGAGTGTATTTAAGAACTTTCTTTTAATAATTATACTGCTTAACTCAATCTCCATTGAGTTACTCACTTTGATTCCAAGAATGTGGGCCATTTTCTTTCTCCATTCCGTCCTTTGGGGTTGAGAAAGGGTCTCATTTGGATTGCCCACCAGCTTCCTTCGAAACAGGAGCACGTCTTCGCGAAAAGTCATGAGACGACTTTTTTTGTTTATTAAATTATGCTCATATCCAATGACCAAAGCTTGGTCATTGGATAATCCAGCATATACCATGACTGGAATATTTAGGTTTTGATCTATATCCATCAGTGCTTGGCGGGTATGGTTCCCTCCAAGCACTTCAAGTGCAAATTTCCCATTCAACATATTTTCTTTATTTACATGGACTGGAAAAACATTTGGGATGTGTACGGCCAAAGTATTGAAAACTATTTTAGTTCTATGTTTTGAAAAAGATTTTTTCAGATCTAGAACATGCGTCTGACTAAGCTCTCTGACGGCTCTCTGTTGAGGAGGGCTGGACAAGAGCCGTACTGGGACTTCCAGTATATAATCGTCACCTGGCAATCGAAGAAAATAAATTAGCAACACGTAAAGAAGCATTTCATTAATTGATGGTTTCTCTCAATAGGAGCAGTTGGCCTATAAAGACAAACATTCAGGGTATTACTTCTTTTTCCAGGTCCATAATTGCAGGTATACACTGCTAAACTTTAATTGACTGTATTACCTAGCTGTAAATTGAAATGAGATGATCCTTAATGTCAAAATAAGGGTAGGTTCTCTGACCTCTTATAAGCCGTTGTATGTATAAAATATTTTTTTTTTTAAAGTAGGGCCTATACACCCTAACCAATTATGTAGGCCTAGATCTACATATGTTTCATTTTATCTCAATTATTTATGTAAAATATAATACTGTGAAATACGCTCTGTATGCCCAATATACAGTTCAATTACACATTTCTCTGATTAATCAGACACCTGGAAATGTTTACTTATTTCTCATATTTGACCTTTATCATTATTACGGACAACTTTTTTGGTTACATTGCCCTCTCAGCAATGCTGAAACAGATGCACTGACATGAGTTAGAAATAAAGCACTGTTCGATACATATGCATGTATGTGGTAGAATACACAACAACATCAACAAATGTCATAATGGAATATTTTTACATCCGTTAAGAGTGTTTATTTTCTTCTTTTTTATATAAAAATATTTTCAAAATTATACAAACATGTAGGCCTACCTACCAAATTTAACTCGTTTTCTGTTAATTGCATCCATGTCACAGGCATCAGTGACTTCGTTCTCGACTTCTTTCTCTTTTAAGAATTATTGGAAAGCATGAGGAAAAAAAAGAATGATCAAATAGTATAATAGGATTAGAATAGGAGATAGGTACAATTGTTCATGTGTAGACTTATGTGCATGATATATTTTTTAGTGCAACACGCATGGTCTTTCGGAATTCTCCAGTAATCACAGAACAACTTATTTAACTAAAATAAATTCATCAAAGAAACTTAAACTAATTATTCAGCAAACATTTGTAATTAGTTCCAATAATTCAAAAATATATATAATGAATTTATTAAAGATTAGATTGCTGATTACCGACAATGCAGCAATGTGTGATGTCATAATCGGAAAACTTTTCAAGCTCCTACATATCTTTTACTGAAATCTTTCCGAAAGATTTCATACTTTAGTAAAGTCTATTTTGTAAACTAGGCAAATAATTGATGCGAAAGTGATCCCCCCCCCCCAAAAAAAAAAAAAAAAAAAAAAAAAAAATTAAAATTCACCTGTTTCACAAACGTTGCCTACTGGATAACTGGAATTCTGCTTTTGGTTCTTTATAGTCATCCATTGGTCTACAAATGCCGTACTGCTTTCCAAATAATCTGACATCGATCCTGATAAATCGTTTTGTTTCCTCTCAAAATCATTCAGGTCAAATGGTTTTTTGACCAATATTCCTGTCTTATAAACAGTTTTGACCTTGGAATGCAAATGAAACAAACATATATATATATTGATTTTGCAAGAAGACCAAATTTTAAGAGCAACATTTTATTATGAATTTTCTTGTTTTCCCATCCATTTCATTTTTTATTCAGTCAATGTTTTCGGCAATCTTTGCACTTTGGGGCCTTTCGATTTATGATTGCCGTGTTCAAATTCATACTTAAAAGCCAATTTTACAATGACATGCAATTTCAGATGATAATTATCCTTTCATAGTTTCAACAAAGCAGTTTAGAGATAGTGAAAGTAAATTCTAGCCAAACAATTATTAAGAGTTTGGTTGGAGGAGTCTCTTGAACTTATTGATCAGAGGAGTGTGCTTGTATCATCACACAAAAGGACTCTATTGCCAACTATTAATGGGTGTGATAAGATTAATGGTGTTTACTTGCCAGCTAATCGGGGAAAACCACATAAGGAATCTCATCTATTATGAGGGTGGTCACAAGTATTTTATTGTAACAATTCAGTTTACATTTTGGGGCTAGAGTTAAGGAAATGAGACGAGGAGCGGGGGGGGGGGGGGCTGAACAGTCATCACAAACCTATGGTAACTTTCATATTTTGTACACGTTTGCTGAAAAAGCGGGCATTAGCCTCTTGGAGAGTTTGACCATCGGGAAGGGAGGGAGAGAGATGACCATATGAAAATTTAAAATTTGATAACAATGTTCTATTTTGTATTTTTACTAAAGAGATGGCTACGAAAACATGTACTCACTTGAATATTTTGTTTATAGCTCCAGCAACATGATTTTGCTCTGGCTTCATATATTCAATGTGTTTGTAACGTGGCTTTCCCAATTATTTTCTCAATTTTGGCGTCCCCTTATTTACCCGGCCTTCCTTTAAAGGTAAAGTCTGGACCCCAAATATTTTTCTTTTATAAAAAGCAGCAAAATTTTAAAAGCGGGTTTAAAAGGTTTGAAGAATATTAGACTAATAATAAATAAGTTATGAATATCTTTACGATGCAAATAATACTGAATGCTATACAATACCTAATTCGTAACACAGTCGCAAAGATGTATTGTCATAGGGACACTACTTGTCATAAGTTTTCACTTTTATTTGTCTAGATTAAGTTTTCTTCATGACTTTCCCTGAGTTGAATTGATGGAAATATATTACATCTACACATATGCGTTTTCATAAAATATTCAACATTCGTGAATATCTTCTTTACACGAAGAGCTTACATGCCAAAGGGACTAAATTCACTTTAATAACTTCAGAGGAAAAGGCATTTGTTTACCAGATTTTGTACATGCGTCTATGGAAAAGGGAAATTACAAAATGCATTTTCTTATTGTTGCAATAAAAATCCTTCCATACAAAGAGAGGTACGTACCTAAACAATAATAACTCAATTTTCAACAAAAATGGATTTGCATGTAAGCTCTTTATAGCTTACAGAACACCTCCTTTTGTGTCTTTTTTTTTCTTCTTTTTTTATAGATGGGATGCTGATTTTACAATATTTGTATAAATACAATAGCATTGCCATCAATATGTTCTGGGTGAAGTTATGATGGAAATGGTAAATGATAAAGGGAAACTTGTCATACAACAATATAGAAAATGCATGGCAATTTGAACCCCATGACATCACAGTTTTGTGAGTATATGTGGCCAATTTGGTAGGCCTAATAGCGATCTTTCTACTTTTTTTTTTGTCTCTCTTTTTTTTTTTTTTTTTTTTTTTTTTTTTTTTTTTTTTTTTTTTTTTGCATTGTAAAGAATATCATTCAATGTTACTACATCCCTTTATGTACATAGAAAGCTCATAATATCCTCGGCTCTCATCATGACACCAAACAGTCTGAAAATTATGTAGGTTTAAATGAGCAATCTTACTTTTGTCAGTGACACAACATAATGAGGCTATGCAAGAATTCGCTTTATTCATTTAAAATCATCTGCTTTTGGGCAGCCGCAATGGCACAAATGAATTATGGAATAAATCAGGTAGCAAGGTCAAAAGTAAGCCATGAGACATTTCTACTTTATAACATTTCTCTTTTGGAACCTCACTTCATTCATGAGGTATGGTTTAAAAATGTCCAGTTTCAAATTTATACGCCAACATGAATCATGATACAAAACGCAAACACAAAACGCTGATATAAAGAAAAACAAAAGGGTGTTCATTGTCCCCCATCGCCGGTCGTAAAAATAAACGTGTTTCAAATCTCAATTAAAATTTAAACGCCGAAAATTTAAACGCCGAAAAAGATGCGTTTACAAACGCAATCAGCTTCAATTTTACGACCTTGAGCATCGCGATTGCAACGAAATGCGACATTGAACAGGATTGAGTTTTCAAACGTGTTAAAATGTGCTCTCGCAATGGAAGCTTCCGGTGCAATTGAAAAAAGGAGAAGATATGTGTTTTTTGATAGTGGGGAATTTAAAGACGATCGACGTATAAACACGTTTAAATTTTGGACACTGAACGGTGCACCGTTGTTCGCGTTTGTGTTTGAGTTTTGTGATTGCGTTTTGTATCATGATTCATGTTGGCGTATAAATTTGAAACTGGACATTGAACACACTCTTAGACTGAATGACTACAAATTTGGTAAATCTCACTTCGCGGGCATGGCGGGGGAAAAAATGAGACGGATTTGGGCATTGTACAAGATCTGTCTCATGTGTCTCCGCTGCAGATTTTTTTTTTTTGTGCCACGTACAAAAGGTATTCGAGTCGTCTCCGAAAATTTTGGAAAATGAGGAGACAGAGGAGATCTACTACAAAGCCATGCTGGCAAATCTGTCTCTTTTTTGTTACCGCAAAGTGAGATACCACCCTAGCGAGTCTAAAATAATTGACTATGACCTTTTTTGGGTGGTTTGAAATAAGATATATGTAATGGAGGGTTCTGTCTCATAATTAACAAGCCCTGTCAAGTTTCTTCCACTTCTTTAAATGCATTTGCGACATTGCACAATACAGAATAAAATGTTGCATTGAAATGAAATTAATATCAGCTATACTTCACAGTATCAGTTGTTTGTTTGTTTTCGTTTTTGTATTCTTTTTTACGCAAGCACATAATGGCATTTGCACAATAGGAGCTAGGCCCTATGAACAAGTTCATCAAGTCTGCATGTTAAACTGAACAGTGTCACTTACCATTACCACATTAGGACTTGATCCTGCTGTCATGCCTTCCACACGAATATTAATTTGTTGCCCATTTTTCTTCCTTGTAATAAAAATATTTCCTTCCTCTGTTAGGTCCAGCCACCACTTACATTGATCAGTCTCAGCCATATTGTTGAAGTAGATATGAGGCCAACTAATTTACAAAATAATGTTTAGTCTTGGCTCTGGATTTCTGAAAGAGTAACGGAAAAGGCACATAATTATAGTACAGGAATATATTAAAACATTATAAATATTATATTGTATACATATAGTTCTATGATTACAGGGAGTTTGATGCAAATTATAAGGTCAGTCAATTATTAAAAATTCATATAATCTTAAAATTATTTCCTCTGACCATGACCATGTGCGCCCAATACAATTTGTCAGGATAGTGGAAGGTTTATTAAAGGACAGAGGAAACTCACTAAAAAACTGCTGTTAGGGTTCACCTTTATGTATAACTTAATTCCACATTATTTTGCTTTCTATATTTTAAGCTGAAATGTGATTTACATGTAAAACCAGTCGATCTTATCATCTAAACTTCAAGTGTCATGCCCAAACAAATAGTCATGTATAGCCTGAATAGATAAGAACCACATGTTAAAACATTTTTATTATTTTTTTTTTTACATGGATTAATGCAATTCAAATAGTAAACAAATTAAAAGGTTTGCTTTAATGTCTTTGGTGCGGCAGGGTTTGATTTCATTGGTTCGGGTAACCTTAAGTTTCAATAATAATTTCAGCACATTATTGCATTTATAAGAGGAAACTTGAGTTGAAATTATGATATATAAATGGGAAATGTTCTTACCTTGATCTTTGAATGATGCTGGCTGCCACAGGACTATTCCTCAGGTAATGGGGAAGGAGGTAGATTGTCATTAGGTTTAAAGCCTCCACTGAGAATTTGATCAGCTCAGTGCCCATTCATGAGGCGTGTACTTGCTTTGTTTAGGTTGTGGTCAGTAGTCAAAGTTGAAAGAGGGTTATTTGATGAGTGATTAGTATAAGATGCTTTCATCTTCATGAGTGGCAAATCTGCTCACTCAAAAAACAGATCCCTTTCCACACTTTTGGGACACGCGTGAGTGCCTCCTCCCCCCCCCCCCCGGAAAAAGACCTTCCAAATGACCATTCCATAAAATAATCTACAATGATTTAGCTAATCCCCTGGCTTATCTCTGTCAAAGATTTTTTACACAGCTATTATCCCGACATTTTCCTTACCATCCATGTCAAAGTTATTTTATATTAAGCCATGACGCTTTTATAATTTAGAGTGATTTTTAGGAATCATTTTATTTCTATTTTGGTGATACATGGTTGTATGTGTTTTATCATAAACATGTATTTTTTCATTATCATGATAAATCTTGATACAGGATGGAGGACCATCCGAAAATTTGTTGTAAGAAACATTAAAAACTTGGAAAAAAAAGAGAGCATGACTTGTATTTTGTTTCATTATCATCTTCCAATACGTGGAACCTCACAGATTTATGACAACGTTTCTTTATGTTATAGTAAACTTTGTAAAGCTTTTAGTTTGATTTCCTAAAACTATACACCGGTTTTTAATTGTAAACCAAAGAATAATCCCAGTGGAGTAGATATTAACTTAGGAGCAGTGGTACATAAAATTGATGCAAACAATTGAATAATCCATGGGAAAAGTAAACATTCTGGATTACCAAGTTAATCAGAAAGCTTGTTAAGCAGAAGCATCTATTCTGTGGTCAGTCACAGAGCATGTTAATGATATATATAGGGGTGGCCAAAATTATTAGAACACAAAGAATATTTAAATAATTTTAGTTATTTTTATTCAGTTGACCATTTAAATACCTATAAAATTGTTGGAATGTCTCCGAAAGTCATCATAAATAACATAGTCATGCGTTGGGAACGCGCTTCCAAGCCGCCTTTTTTTGTGTTACGCCACAAATTGAAAAATCTTAAAATCTTGCCCCTATCAGGATCAAAGTGTCATAAGTAACGTTGAAACTTGTAAGCCTCTCCCTACAAAAGTATTTATTTTCTGAAGGGGATTTTTCCTGAGGATGTAAAAAATGGCATTCATAATAAGGTAGGGTGAAGTACTAACATCTAATCTGGGTATTTTAAAATTATTTTTGAGGGGCCCCAAATTTTTAAATTGTAGCCCCTATTCAAGTCCTCCTTTCCAATGACCCTTGATTTTTTACAATATTTGAATTGCTCATGAAATTTACTTTAATATATATTTATAAATAAATTTCTGTATTTCATGAAAAATAATCTTTACCTTAACTCAGCAGGGTTATTTGGGTTATCTCAAACTAGGGGATGGGGCCGATCCGTCTCTCCCCATGAGACCAAATTTTCTGAGACTCGGCTTGTATTTGGGGCATGTAAGAATGAATGAGCCTGAAAAGTTTCACACGTCTAGCTTAAACATTTTTTTAGACAAATGAGACAAATGTTAATTGTGATATTCATTCTTACCAAAACTATGCCCATATTTTACTGCATTCATTTCTCATTCTGCTATATAATGTGCATGTTTTAACTCTTTGATTTTCTTTTAGTTCCTTTTAATATAAAAGTTGCAAGCTAACATTAGACTGTTAAGCTGCAGTTACATTTCCCTACACATGGTGCCTGAACGGGGAGTTGAAAATCAAATGGCAGCTTTATGGATCGTTACTGGTTTCTTCTCTTTTTTAATTTTTTTTTTCTTTTTTTTTTTGGAGGGGGGTCCAGTTTTACATTAAAAATATTTATAATGTAGGTTTTTCCAGTGACTTTCATGCTCCATTCACTCAATTACATGAGCGCAATATTCAATTTAACTCATTTTTGGGCCTGTGCTTAAACTGGTATTATTTTGAGTATTGAACCCACCTTTCCCCTATATTGTTCTACCACAATCTTGATTGCATCTAAAAGGCCATTAGGATCATTTTGGATATCTTGCAAGCAATCAAGCTAAATTTATGAAACATAAAAGATGCAAAAACATTAATAAATACATTAAAACAAAAACAATTGAATAAAATAGAAAGAATATCACAACAAATACCCTTTTTTTTTAAACCACAATGGTGTTGACTAATTATTAATATACTAAGCAAATTTTAATAAGAAATTGAGCTCCATAGTAATTTTTTCAAAAATATATTGATAAATGTGTAAAAATAGACCTTTCATTTGCATAAATAATTTAATTAATTATTTATTGTTGCCTCAAAATATAAACAAATAGGACAGGGTTATATTTTACATGTGCCTTAAGATCCAAGCAAAAGTATACATTGATCAGGCCACTATTAGGCCGAATTATCCTATCTTATCAACAATTGAATAGAATAGTGCAAAGTCTTTTTTTCACCTTTTGGATGCTGTTGACTAATTTCTATATTCCAAAGAGACTTGGTGGGATAATCATGGAGTATGTTGGTTGCGTAATGTATTTTTTGGGTACTTGAACATCATTTGGACTGAATACTGGACATAAAATGCTTAGCCCTTTCATGACCGAGGTATTTTGATCGGTCACAGGTCAATGTTTTTTTTTTTTAATTATTATTATTTACTCGATCACTTTAATATTTCGCATGGCGATAGAGCAACTCAACCTCTACAACTCGGTACAACTAGAATTTCTCAAGGTCATCATGTGCGGGCGTTATTTGCACTTAAATAAAGAAATACATAGAAAAATGCACCAAATTTGAATCAAATCATTTTAACTCTCTAAAATCATTGTTTAAAGATGGAAACTGTTGCAAATATGTTATACGATTCCTTCATTGTTTAGTCATTCATTTAAAGTGTTGAAGGTTGGCAAATGGGGCGCTTTATGCTCTTAAATAAGAAAAAAATATATATTCCACCAACAGAGGGCTTTTTGGTAATTAGCTGAAATAATTAAATAACAATTGTTTTTGTATCAATTTTTACTATTTAGGCATACAAAACTGAATGTATAATAAGTGATACTCATATTCTGTGAATATTATTGGATAAACTCACTTAAATAATTAGAAATATAAAAATTAAAAATAATAATAAATCTAAATAGAGCATTGTTTTGGCGCCAATTTTAATACAAAAAGAAACAGATTGGTATTAAGTTTGGAATGTTGTTTTCAATTCATTTTGAATAAAGAAACCCTATTTATAAAACCCAAATATTATTTAAACTATGTTTATCAAAATAACCCAAATTTGTTTAAACATGGCTGTAAATTTGTGGTTGCAATGGCAACACAGAATATCATATCCCACAAAATATATATCAAAATGTTTAAAGATGAATTTTAGGAAAAGTCACCAAGTTTGGAGGAAAATGATAGTAGCATATAGAAATGGCGTATTAAATTTAAAAGGGGAGTACATTGTGTCATCCCCCTTTGTCTTGATAGGGTTAATGTGATCCAAAACATAGCTGGCATCAGGTTTACCCAAATTGTGTGTATGTGTCACTGATTTAATGGGACTTGTGCTGTTCCCAAAACAAGAATCCATCTAAGAGTTGCACAAGCTATATAAATGATCAGGTATATGGTGCCATTCCCTTTTATAACATAATTTATACCAGCAACTTTTCATCCCATTGTTTTGTGGGGTTTTTTTTGGTCAAAAATATTGTCACTCATGTTCACCTCCCCCCTTTTTTGATTTTCTTCTATTCTTGCAAATAGGATAAGATATTCTGAGGATAGAGGATAGAGATTTCACAACCTAGATATAACCAGACATAAGTTTTTATATCAAATCTTCACAAACTAATAAGAAAAATATTTCAGAGATGTAGGTCCCCCATTATTTTGTTAGGGTCACCTCTGAATTCAAGGGGGCATAAAAAATGATGCCACTTTTATGATTAAAAGTATTTTACGGATAACATTCAAATCAATTGCCAATTCGCCTCGAATTCAGTCACGTATTAGATTACTTACTAAACTATAATTTGACCAAACTTTAAAGGGGTCTAAATGAGTAATTTCAGCAATCAACTTGGTTTTTCGTTCCCCTCTTCCCCCCCCCCAAAGATTGAACGTAATGAAATTTACACTTTTCACTCATAGTCGTAACTATAATAAATATAGAAGGTGTGAATCGATCCTCTAACAAAGACAAAATAAAATAACAATCAGAAATAAACATCAATTTTATGCAAAATCAAATTGACAACCTTTCTGTTTTCATATTGTTGATTTTTGTTTTTTGTCTTTTGTTTTGTTTTTTTTTTTTTGCCTTTGCTAGCCAGATTCACACCATTATTGCTCTTTATCCCTCATGGCGGCCCATAGGCAGGTGTTAAATGCATAGAAAATTCCTGCTCAGCCTCGTCTATGTGTCTTTCACAAAATTGAACTGGGCATTGCCGAATTGAAACATGCACCATTTTAAAACTTTTTGGTGTCATATAAAAGTTGAGGATATGAGCTTTCTCTGCATATGAATCTTTTCCCCTAAGATCCATATATTTATTATTTTGTAGCCATTTCAAAAGTTTATAGTTCTTTTTGGGACACACTGTAGCCTATAATGGGAAGAGTCTCAAAGCTGTATTTCTTCGAAGTTACAAACATTAATTGTTATAATTGAATGAGTTGGTCAAGTTCATTGTTCGCCTTAATGTTAAGACCATCAAGCATGTACCAGCATCTTTTAAGAAGAAAGACAATAGTTTAATTAGCTTGTCCAGCTTGTTCCTAATTCTGTGAGCTGATATGATAGAGAGGAAAAGCTAGAAGTGGTTAGTTATTTTCCCAGAGAAAGGAGATAGACGTTACGTAGCGAACAGGAGTCAGAGATAGAACTCCTAAGTTGGAAATCAAGTTTTCCTTAAAGTTCATAAAAGTGTGTAGACTGTTAAAGCCTCCAAAATTTTATCTTGCTTAATGATGGTCCGGTTAGGATTATCAAATAAAGCTACATTTAAGCCAACACCATTAGCGTGTACTGTTGGTGTGCATGTAATTGACGTTGAAACTCCGTCCTATTACCGAAGGGTAAAGGGAGGCAGTCGCAATACTACTATTTTCGGGTCCCATCTTAATTAAATTCAAATTTCTGTATGGAATGATTAGCTGTGTATGATCTATTTTCCTTGCAGTCATTTATATATTCATAATTTTTCCCTCTGACTTTCTTCTGCGATTTTCTGTTTTCTTTTTCTTTTTTTTTTCTTGCTTCTGTTCGAACTTTACACTTTTGTATTTCCTGACCTTATTTTTCCATAAATGAATGTTTCATTTCCCACTTGTTCTTTTCAGTTTTATTTTTTTTTTTTTTAGTATTCAACTCGGACCATTCGTTCTCTGCTGGTGAGGAAGGCATATGACACCTGCATACCACCCTAAACTGTTCCCCCTGTTTATTTGTACTCCTTCTTATCTATAGTGGCCAGCATATGCATGTACACTGTTTCCTTTCTCTTTTTTTCCTGTAGTTCAGAACACCCTTCTTTGTCATTTTGTTTCTAAGAACTTTTATGAATCATCTTACTTCACTGCCACTGTGTGTCAACAATTCCTACAGACTGTACATGTTTGTATGCAAGTTGAGAATTCAAATGTGAAAGCTCTCAATGGAGTGTTCTGCAAAGTATACTGTCCAAATATTAAATGATAACTGACAACATATAATTATTCAGAATATATTTCTGCCTAACTGAAGTGCAATTAAAGCAGTCAAGTATACATGTTTTACATGTAATACACTAATACTGGATGCGTCATGATGTGTTTTTGACATCATCATGCTCATAATTTTAATCTCCAGATTTGAATTGAAATGTATTCAACATCATCAGTAAACCTAGAATACATTGGGCATGTTGGGTGGTATGTTGCGCAAACTGTCTGTAGGTTGTAGGTTTGATTCTCTTGAAATCCATTCATATGTGTTGCTATATAAAAAGTTGATAATTTTGGAGATAGGCCTACATGCAGGTATGCGTGCTATGTGTAGGTTAAATGAAAATAACTGGTTGGGACCCAACTTGATGTGATTGGAAAAAATATTCCTAGGATAGAAGAATGAAAAGTTCTGTCAAAGCTGAAACAGCAACAATGGCAATGGGCAATTTATAGCAGGTGGCCTCTCAGACCCATTTGACATTTTCCAGTCAATGCCAGTGGTGAGACTAGTGTAGGGCTATTTAGTACAATACATGTAATGGCCTGTGTGACTCAGAGTTTGTTAAAATGCACTTTGAGGTGAATGTGGGTTTGTGACAACAAATTATCGTAAAATCAGATATTTTGGCATGCATATATCGATCGTCATAGGATTCAGAAGATTTTCATGATGGGGGGGGGGGGGGTCAATTTCATATATCAACCTGAAAACAGTGCATTTCAAGCATTTTTTTAATACTTTGCTCGTAAATTTAGAAGATACCTGCGTTAAACATTATGAGCTCAAAGCGCAAAAAGAATATGTCAACCTGACAAAAGTGTATTTTCAAGGGTTTTCCTAGTGCTATGCTCATCAAGAAGATACTTATTTTATCAAACAATGAGAGCGCGAAACGCAAGCCAATTTTGTTTATATAAAAACTTGAAAGCAGTTAATTTTAAGCGTTTTTAGCTACACAATGTAGGCTAATGAAAAAGAGACTTATTTCATTCACCATTGCGAGCGCAAAGCACAAGTTTATTTTTTGTATATTTCACCCTGAAACGATGCATTTTTAATACCCAGGGGACAGAGGAGTGGAGGTGTCTCAGCAAGATCTAAAAAGTAGGCCTATCTAATTTGGTTCTATGTCCCCATAGCAACACCGCTAGGTCTCTACAGGCGGGGGCACCCAAAATAGCCGCCCTTTTACTAAAAATAGTATTTTAAAGAAAATTACTAGAAATAATTTTCTAAACTCAATGAGTTGGGTCTCATATGAAAGAGTATTAAACTCCCTTCACAACAATGCTAACCTTAGTGGAAATTTAAATTAAATCAATTCAGTTTTGTACTTAACAGCATATTTTTTTTTGCATTTTCTTTAATTGCAAAAAATATTTTTTGTTACATATTGTTTTATTTTGTGTAATAACATTTCTGAAAAGAGCTGAGATTTGATACTTTAAAAAAAAAAATATGCCCTGTGGTATGTCCTATGATCTGTAAAAAGATTGGAGTAAAATCTTTTCTCTTTTTTTTTTAGTAAAAGTTATAATACGCTAAACCTATGAACCTATCATACAAAAAATAAAAAAATTCACCAAATTATGAAGAAAACCCGTATATACACGTTGTGACTGACTTATCTTCCAGATTTAATGAACTTTTGGGAGCATGATAAAGTTTCCAAAGGGATTTAATAAAACACTACCACATTTTCTGGTACACTCTCAACTCACTGGTATTGCAACATAGCTAAAATGTTATATTTTTCAAGTTTACAAGTCTTTTAGATATTTTCATATTTCATTTATTGCCAAAGATTTGCCGAATATTTTTTTATTCCTGAGAGTAGTAGATGACCAGACTCGGACAATTTTTAAACAAAGGGGCCACAAGAGAAGAAAGGCCGCGGAAAATAAAAATTTAAGAGGTTGGGATTATCAGTAAATAAAATTATTAATGAGGAGTCATATTTCTCTGTAAACTGTTTACATGTTTCCATTATCATTGTGGCATAATGGTCAAAATGTAGCAAGTTACGATGGCAGACAAAAGGAACAACATGCGGAGAAGATAAATTTATTTCTGTTGTTGCCAAGGAAAATGTAGTCCCGTATTGCAATGATGTTTTAATTCAAGTTTATTCCACCGAATTCCCAAATTACATCTAAGTTTTTGTAGTTAATATAATGTAGTTTACAAAAGCAATCAAAATTTTTACATTTCTATTACATTTTGTTGGATATTTATAACCTTTAATTTTTGCATGTATTCTCCTTAGCAACGACGTTAAAGAATTGTTTCTTCTGTGCGTGGTGTTTCTTTCATTTGCCTTTGTGACGGTTCCTTATGACTATTTCTAATTTGCTACAGGTATAAATGAAACATTTAAACGGTTTTCGTAGAAACATGAAATATGTTTTATGATTTTATTCACTGATAATCCAGACCTCCCCAATTTCATTTTTTTGGGGCCTTTGTCCTTTCGTCGACCCCGTTTTTCAGAAATGCCATTATCTGGGCATTTACTGCTCTCAGGAATTAAACGTGACAAGTCTCCTCTTTCAGAATATACGCAAAATTTCGAAAAATCTCTGGCCATGAATGAAATAAGACAACATATAAAAGACTTGTAAGCTTGAAAAGTATAGCATTTTAGCTATGTTGCAATACCAGTGAGTAGTGAGTGTATGTTTTTAGACATGGAGCAAATGTGTGATAATCTTGAATCTTGAATCTTGAATGGGGGCGGCAGGTTTTATTTTTTTCATAAAGAATGCAGTGCCAATTGTATTTCGACCTTCTGCATGCATATCTGTAAAATGTACATCGTGCAAAGTTAATCAGAGTTAGGGCTAAAAAAATAATGAACGGGGTATATTCTCAAACAGGAACGTGGGGGGGGGGGGCTCAGAGGTCCGTCTCAACCAAAAATTTAAGGGAAATGCCTAAAATCGGGAATTCTCTGCTTCAACTCCATCCCCTCCCCTCCCCTCGGGGAAAAATGGGAAAAAAAAGAAAAAGGTGGGTGGATGATCTACAAAGTGGACATCCGTTATCCCCAATGGCTCCGCTTTATTAGTTTATCATTCATGTCATCTTTACAAAATCTTTATTTCATGAAATGGGGATACCAAAATTGGAATTTCAGATTTTTTCACCCCAAACAATTTGTCAGGACACACCAGCTGAACAGAAACGTACGCCCACATTTTTAGGTCACATGAGCTTAAGTTGCTCTCAGGGGGGGGGGGGGGGGGTGGAGGGGGGGGGTGGGGGGGGGGGGGGGGGGGGGGGGGGGGGGGGGAGTGGTGTGGTGTGAAAAGAAAATCATCCTTCGATCTTCAAATGTGTCATAAATTATTCAAATGAGAGTATTTACTTAATTTTACAGATTTTCTTTTCTTTTCTCTTTCCTGAGGGTGGAGAAGGTGGGGGGGGGGGCAAAAGCACCAAATGTCCGTTTTAATGCATTTCCCGCTAAATTTCGGGTTCACCCTTTCAGCCCCCCACCCCACTTCCACCCTAGCTCCTTTTATAATTGTCACTCATCCAATCATTTTAGGATGTACATAATAAAAAAGGTGAGGAAGAAGGTGGCATAATGAAAACCTGCTTCTAAGAAGACAATTTACTATGCACAATGATTTAGATGTGGAATAATATATATAAATGTATAAATGACTTATTTTTGAATGGCCAATTATTCAGATATTGTCATGGCTTGAAAGTAAACGCAATAAACAGACTTTGCTTTTTGATTACGCAAAACTTAGAATAGCCATTTCCAAAGGCTTGTTTAACAGGCTGATTGAAAACAGTACATTATCAAATCAGCATGAAGCAGTTTTAGCTATCCCAAAATTAATAATATTGAAAAAAATTGTCCCAATCAGTGATTGTAGTGGTAAAATATGCTATGATTTAATTTTAATATTGAAAAACACATTTGTAAGCAAATGCTATCAATTTTTGCAATAAAAACAAACTGATATAGATTGGAATTCGGTTTTTAAGTGGAATTTGGTTTTCACGTTAGAGAATCGTTTTCGTGAATCTAATTCTAAATTGTTATATAATTTACTGCCAGTAAGGGAAAATCTTTACAAATGGGATGTAGCTTCTTCAATAGCGTTAGCGTCGTGTTAGTGTATGCTATATCCAGGGGCCACGGAGCGTTTTGGAAAGTGGAGGGGCTGAGCCGTTTTTGTGCACGTTGGCTGAAAAAAGTGGGGAGGGGGCTGCAGCCCCCCCCCCCCGGCTCCGCAGCCCATAATATATGTTATTTGCCACGCCAAGTCAACGTTGTTAATTGGGATATGCATTGATGAAAGAGATAAACAGCGATGAAGTTAAAGCTGTTGTTTCGAAACTCGATGTGTTTGAACTTAGCAATTAGAGTACTTTTACCTGTAGCTCTTAAGAAGCTACATTCAGTTTGCAACTGTTTGCAATCCTGGGAAATTTCACAATCTAAACGGGAAGATATCTTTTCTTAACCATCAACAATAGTGTCTATTGGGGTGTAACACAAAGACTTACGATTGATTAAAAGTTACGATCGATTTTTGCTTGGTAACCTCATTTGAAAACCAGGTATAGTCATGGATTAGGATTTGGATATGATTAAGAGTAGGGTTAGAGCTAGGGTTAGGATTAAGATCATCAAGTTTGGAGCATCCTGTCTATGATGAGGCTACCGAGAAAAAATCAATCGTAACTTTTGATCAATCGTAAGTCTTTGTGTTACACCCAACATGTCTTGACTTCTCACTTTGGGCGTTACTGCATCTTCTGATGGAACTTTCTTTTTATTTGTTCTAGGAGGCTACACCTCATCCCCACTGAAAGTATCTACTTCAGGGAGCAGTACAAACAAGGAGCACAAAGAGAACACTGTTTTTAATCATCTTAAACTTGCTACTTACAATCCATGCATAAACTTGTTTGCTCTTTTAATTTTTTCCTTGCTACTGTGCGTAGACTTGCATCGGCCTATCTGTGTATAAAATGCATATAACTAGACCTGCCGCTACATGGGGTTTAGCGGATGAGTACTTTCCTCATTGCCATATTACTGAAGATATAGTTCACGCTTTTTAAATTGTGATTTGAATAAGCCTTTTTATGATTTTGTTCAACAAGTTCATAATATCAAGTTAACATTCAGTATTGACGTTGAAATAGATATTCCTTTCTTAATATTGAAAAAGAAATATAGGACAGATAGATAAAGTAGGAAAATCAGGCTTTATTCTGCAATCTTTTGTTCATCCCATTGAGTGCTGTAGATCTTGATATATGACCAGTTTTCTATAATCAAGATAATATGTACTTGAATTCAGTGCACCAAGACAATCGATCCCTTTAATTTCGATTACCTCATCGCTGCACAAAATTTAGCGTAACTTTTGTTTTACAAAAGCAAATAATACAAAACAAAGTGCATCAGTGAGAAGGGTCTTTTGGTTTTAAGTTGGTACCACATTCACACATCATTTGAGACGATTTCACACCTAAATACATTTTCCCAACTGTACCATTTTTTTTCCTACACAGACCGTACAAGTACTAGTACGTTGATGATCGGCAGTTCGAAAAAGTGGCCTTGCATGAAAATGGCCGTTTCCAATTTGCGAAAGTTTCATGTCCCAAATGGCAGCTGTTGAGAATTCGTAGCAATAAACCAGGGAGGCATATATTAAACCTTCCATGGTTTCGTTGATTTATTAAAACCTAAAAAAGGGGGAAAAAGAAGCTTCAAGCTGTTTGGTTTTACCACATAAAGAAAGAATCCTGTGATTAAGATCCCTAGCTTATAGTCTTGTGATTCAGACTGTATATTGTGTACGTTTGATCAGACCCGGGGTCAGCAAGGCTATGTGCCTCATGAATGTGCATTTCTTTTCTTCTAAAAACTGTATTATGGGAAAATAAAACAGCTCTTGTTTGCAAATTATGTGCGTGCAATCACATAAGGAGTCAAATTTAAACTTTTGATTAAAAAAAAACAACTTAAGTCTCCTACATGTTTCTATAATCTGAGAAAAGTACACAGTAGCCAGCCCAACATGCCCAAGTTATAATCTTTGTTTCCCTATGCATACACATTGTCATCATTACACTCCCAGTGGATGGAGACAGAGGGGCAGCAGTTCATTCCATTGGTCTGGAATCTAGGATTGTTACACATGCAGTTTATATAAGCAATATGGATAAAACAGAGTTTAATTGTGACATTTCTTTAGATGATGTTGAGCTTTCTTTCGAACAAGCACGTATGGACTCTTCAGAACTAGTTATTGATAGGCCTACTACACAGAGTCCTGCTGCCTCTAACATTTCAGAACAGAAAAATACAGTTATCATTGACCAGGATAATGTTCACTATCATGATCATTTTTCGTTTGATGATACTGATATTTCATTGGAATCAATGTTGAATATTGCTGATCTAAGTATATCACATTCACGTAAACCTGTTGCTACAAGTACCCCAAAAAAGAAAGTTGAGTTTAGCGGTGAATTGTCTTTGGACAAAGTTGTCTTTTCTGATTCTGATAATGACGAAATTTTACAAATCAGTAAAGAAGATATTCAATCTGCACATATTGATGGAACCAGCACTCAGGGTGATCAAGATGTATATGAATTTACAGATGACGATGCTGAAGTACAACTATCATTGCCTTTGTATTTAGAGGAATCAGATAGCAGTATCGATGAAAGCGGTGACAGACTCTCAATTACATCTCTTTCTAGTGAAGACAGAGGAGAAAACTATATTCATTCCTCTGAAGTAATAGCTCGTCTGCGTGATACATCTCCTTCTCAAAAGAAAAAGAAGGCTTATATATCAAAGACCGGGAAAACTTCAATGAAAAAGGCACTTCGTGTCAAGTGTAAGTGCCCATATCATTGCATGAAAAACTTGACAAGAAGTGATATGAAAGCTGCTCGAACGGAATATTGGAGCAAATCCCCTCACCAAAGACGTGAATGGCTCTATGACCAATTCCACGCATCTGAGGATTTCTGCCGTTTTCGGATTGCAAATGGAGCAGTTCTATGTCAGGAAGCCTTTTATTCCTATTTAGGAATAGGGAAATCAACGTTCTTTAAGTTGAAGTCTGCTGCCAAGAAGATTGAAAGTGGTGCGTCTTCCAGATACCACAGCAGACGTAAATGTCCAGCTACTTTGAATTGCCTAAACTGGCTTGAGAATTACATCTCTAATAGAGGAGACAGCATGCCCCATAAGGATGAGGTGAGGCTACCCCCATGGTTACGCTAAGCGATATATTTACCAGGAATATGTTGAAGAAATGGCTGAATCCATGGAACCATCTGTAGCCGAATCTCAATTCTACAAATTATGGAACGACTTTTTCCCCCAGGTTAAAGTAAAAAAGGTGAGTAAATAAAACCATATTCATATTGATATGAACAGTTAAACTGTATTACATGTTATCGGTTACAACAGTAGAAAGTAAAATTTGGTCTCTTTACCATAATTTCTTGCACCATTGTATGTTATAGTCTACTCTGCTTAGTTGTTAGACCCGGCTATTGTCGTTTGAGTATTTCACCATTTTATAATTATTCTACTTCTCACCAATCTTATCTCTTTCCATTACAAATTCTCTTTCCCCCACCAGCCGAAAATACTGGATAGTCCAGGCAGTTCAAAGTTTTATTTACTTTTGCCTTACATGTATATAATTACTGATTTTGAATATAATCACGCATTAAACTTTGTTTAAATGTTGATACAAAGTTCTCAACAATCTGATATCACAGCTATATCATCTACACTTTTACCCCTACCCCTCAAAAAAAAAAAAATAATTAAGTTAAATCATGTATAGAAATATGATCTGTAATGCTTATTCAAACTTATTGTCTCAAACAGTCGGGTGATTTCTCAAAGTGCCGCAAATGTGTCATCCTTCAAAAGATGTTAGATGAAGAATCAAACCACAGCAAGAGATTAGAAATCAAGCGTGCTCTTAAGGAGCACAATAATCGTCAGATGTAAGTAGTTTTTATTGGCACTCAGTTTTTAAGAAAAAATATTGTTTTCTAAATAGATAGCTAATCTCATGAAAGTAAAATCTTCTTTCTTTTGTCGAAAGTATTTGATAAAATGAATTAATATTATTTATTTCTTATCTGTTCAATGATTCGAACAGAAAATATTTCAGTTTTCGCTACTCTGAATGCGGTGCATTTGCTAATTTATGTAATATAGTTGATTTTCTGAAGCAGAGACTTCATATAGATGTAAAATAAAAAAAATCTCTAATTATTTTCAGGATGGAAAGACAGCTGTACTACAAAAAGAGGAGTGAGTCAAGATATAACAAAAACAAGTATCTATCTGTTATTATTGACGGAATGGACCAGAGCAAAACAAATATTCCAAACATCACTGGGGACAAAGCAAAGGTACGTGTGTTTATCATATTCATTTTAGATAATCCGCATTTCCTTGAGCCACAAAATATTGTTCCTGCACTGTTAGAACGCGATTTAAAAATTTCGCTGTTTAAATGTTGGTTTAAAAGTTAAACATTCTTGTTTAATATTTACATTCAGTTTAATGTTGTCAAACAAATTCAGCGCCATGGCCTCAACGAGTGGTATAAAAACAATTTCATGACTATTTATGATATATATAGGCCTATACCAGGTTGATACACTATGGCCCGGTAGGTTGAGAATAGGATAGGTACACATGTATAAAGAAATAACAATATTCATTTGCACACATCTTAAAATTTTCCCCGCAACCAGCAAGGCTGTGTTTGTGACGTGATCTTGAACCCTCTAAAACAAACCATGTGCATACACTTGACCCGTGCAGCACACCAGGTAGGCCAGGTAAACAAGATCACACAATCAGGGCCATTACTATTCTGTTTCAGAAAAAAAGTTAATCACAATAATTGACATCGGCTTATTAATGCGTTTTCAGGGCATTAACGATGTGGATCTGTTGAAGACACATGTTACTGGAGTGCTTCTGCATGGACAACAGGAAAGCTTGACATTTGTTGACATTTGTCAACACAGTCATGATTCTAACTTGACCATCAATATTTTGATGAAGACCCTGGAATATGTTTCTAAGGTATTATTTTCCATTCTTTCCTTATTCATATATTATTTTTGTCCTTTATTATAAACAATTTAATCATTTTCTGCATTGTTTCGGGGTACACACACACACACACACACACACACACATATATATATATATATATATATATATATATATATATATATATATATATATATATATATATATATATATATATATATATATATATATATATATATATATATATATATATATATTTATATATATACACACACGGTATATGTATTTATATATATTTATGGGTTTTTATCTACATCTATTTATATAGAGCGATGTTGAAAATGGTACAACTGAACTTTAAGGTTTAACAAAGACTGAAGGAAGATATAACTCTCAATTTCTCTGGAATAAATAATAATTCATAGTTATAAAACAATATTATATTTTAGTTTTGGATATAAAACAGATATTGACTATAATAAAAATGAAATAAAGTAATACACAGAAAGTTTGTAAATTAATCCATAAATCAACCTCAACTGAAATTGCAGTGTAATTAAGAAGTTACATAAGATCTGCGGATTAACATGTTATGACACTAATTATAACCCTTGGCGTATAATTTCTTTCCATTTCCAGGGAAAATCACTCCCACCTATCTTCTATCTTCAAGCGGACAACTGTTGGAGGGAAAATAAAAACAAATACCTCATGGCCTTTTGCGAATTGCTAGTTGCAAGGGGAATTTTTCACGAAGTTAGTAACGTTAGGTGCATTATAATATCGTGATTTTTAATTTTTAATTTATTATTCATTAAACCTCCTTCTTAATTTGATTGTATGATCAGAATAATCATTTTTTATCGTCTCCTTTCACATTCATGGAACTAAGTGCAATCAAAGTTTTCCTGTAGTTATATATACATGTATAAATGAAAATGGATACTTTCCCTTTAAACAACTCTGTGCAAATCGGAAGTACAACAATTCTGTTTGTAAGATACATTGCATTACATGTTTATGAAATTTAAATCATTACTCACGTATTGAATTCATTTTGGAGTTAACAGAACAAAATCTGTTCAAAAAGAATGATAAAGACATTAAGTCAAGAAAACAGTATGCCTTTGACAATAAAGTAATATATTGTTCTTATTTTTATCACAATTATAGATTCAACTATCCTTTCTGCTTGTGGGTCACACTCATGAAGATGTGGATCAAATGTTTTCTCAGATACGGAGGAAACTAAACCGTAAGCAAGCGAAAACAATGCCACAACTCATTTCACTTCTTCCGAATGGTCAAGAGCTAACATCACTGTTTGATGTGAAGACATGGCTGACACCTTGCTTGTCAAATGTGACTGGACACACCAGACCGCACCATTTCCGGTTCACAAAAACCGAAGGAAAGGTCGTGACATCATTTAAAGGCACCACACGTCATGACTGGACGGATCTTGACGTTGGGTTCCTGCAGCGTTGTGATGGACAGACAAAATGTCCGTCTGGTAAGCCAGGATTTGTAGCACCACAATTCACAAATATTGATCTTGAAAGACTTACATCCAGATTAGATGCCTGGGCTTTGCTATTTTCAGATGATACAAGTGTATCATGGTGGAAGACTTACCTTTCAGGTCTTATTCAAGTAAGGGATAATCCAACAAAGAAGCGGCAATACATGTCAAATGATCTTGTCTGGGTTTTACCCAAGATCCCTCGATATCGCTTAAGAGATCTGATGGAGAGGGATAATGATGACAACACAGGACCAGCCATTGCTCCTCAATTACAACACCAACTAGATGAAGAACTTCAATTACCACAGGTACACTAGAACATTATGCAAAATGCACAATATAAATACTTTAACTTATTCTTATTAGTAGAATTAGTGTAGTTAGTAGTAGTAGTTGTAGTAGCAGTATTGTTATTATTACTATTATTATCATTATTAATATTACCATTACTATTATTAGTAGTAGAAGTATTATTATTACTATTATTATAATTATTATTATTATTATTATCATTTTAATCATTGTTATTACTATTGTTAATATCAATATTGTAATCATTATTAGTATCAAGATTACTTCATTTGTCATGTTCTTTTTTTCCAATTTCTTATTTCGTTTTCAGTTTGATAATCTAATTACACATAAAAGGTAGGAAAAAAATTAATGCCATTCCATAATTTTTCTTATGATGTATATGATGTGTTCCTATATGTTCTGTTTCTTTTATTATATTTAACCACAGGTCCATGTAACACGCAGGAGAAACCAACAACAATTGTAAAGTCATGGCC
Organism: Paracentrotus lividus; assembly: GCA_940671915.1. Lineage (NCBI taxonomy): Eukaryota > Metazoa > Echinodermata > Echinoidea > Camarodonta > Echinidae > Paracentrotus > Paracentrotus lividus. Next base: position 3,698 of record CALNVZ010003744.1, on the reverse strand, counting down.
AGTCAATTTGGGTGAAAAAAAAATTAAAATATGAACTGAAATGACACTTTCCAAGAACGTCACAAGGTTGTTTATTTTCATTTTTAATTGATCAGAACGAAATATTGATGAAAATATGAAAAGTTGAACGCTCATGACAACATATCTGCTGTACCTGATCGCGATATAGCGTAAAACGATCGACATCGCAAAAGTATGCCTATTATTCTCTGCCCTATAGCGGAATAGAGCAATTTTTTTAATTTATAAACATAATCTACACCTCTCGGATATACATTTGTGGCCAAAATTATGATATCGCCCAAAGCCACGGAAAGTCTATGGGATACCCCCTTTGCAGTTATTTAGGTAAGTAAGCACAATAAATTATGTTCGTGTCACAAGCTTTCATGACTCTTTTTATACCATTTTTTTTATAATATCGACTTTCACATATTTAGACTGTGTATTGAACATGCAGTACCAAATGCAGATGTAAAATGACAATTACATACATGGAGATATTGAAATAAATGCATGATACTTTTCAGGCTTTAATATTCATTCGATGATGCCGAGAATACCTGTCAAGTTTAAGAAAATTTCAGATTTTTTTTTGTTTTTTTTTTTAATTTATCTATTCATTTATTTGTTTTACAAAACATGTACATACTAATGTACACTGTTTTTGTTACGCCTTGGAAGTCACGCATTTCATTATTTATCAATCTTCGCCTGGGGACGTCAATGGTGATATTATGCCAAAGAACAAGCAGGATATTACACTTTTCTTCTTCTTTTTTTAATTTTTTTATTTTTTATAAACATGCATACCTCTATTTTCATTGTCTTATTATTTATTCTATTATCTTATTCATCTGTTGCAAATTCTGTGTGGTTCTTTTAAAGTTAATTATTGGGAAATCATTTTAAAAGTAGGCCTACAATACCTCCAAAATGTTGAATTTCTATGCAAAGTTTAGTTTACACTACAACGTTTATGGCCTTTATCTTGCATTGTGCAATATTCAAGGAAAACTACAGTGTACTAGTATCACACGTTTCTGAGGACCATTTACATGTTATTTACTCTTTGACTGAAAATGTAATTATATTTCATAGTTTTTTAATGAGTGATTTACATAGAATATTATGACTGAGCCCGGATGTATATTGTAGGAACAGGTAATTCACGACAAGCATATTGCTGCAATGTATGTTCTTTGTAACATACTAATGGATAAAATATATGTAACAGTTTTAAAGTTACCTACACAGATAATTGCAGCTTATTTGGCTTGGTAATTATGGGTATTGTTTATGAACTTTGTATAGCCTTACATTGTTCCTTCAAGTAAACATAAGTGTTTACTCACCCGAATTACCTGTCAGATTCTATAGACAGTCACTGGAAACGGATTACAATGGAGTACAATAATTCAGTATTTAGCACTAAATATCTTTAAGAGCTTCAGTCAACGAGGTCTTTAGAAGTGTATGACATAACCTTATTGGAGGTTGTTAAAGCTCTAAGCCCTATACTTCATATTGTGACTTCCCTTCTTTTTTATTCCCTTTTAATAATTTTCATAAATAATCTTTAATGGAATGAAGAAACATAACATATTGTTACTAAGTTCCGAGAATGTTATGAATGAAAAGATTTGGATATTTATTTCTGCTCATTTTTCTTATTTTCAACTTCATATTACATGTACATGTATTATCAACGCATATGTGTGGCTGTTGAAAATAGAAGATGCAAACATGAAGTAGTCATCACTTATATTTTGTTTGCAAGTGATATTGTTAATCTCTCTTTTTATAGCTTTATTATTTTGGATATCACATGAGAGAGCCAAAACGGGTAAAGAGAAAAACAATAATCTAAACTTTTAATGAAATAATATTGATCTCAATAAGACAGAATGTCTCAAATCGACAAATAAAATGTATATAAAATAAGAATTCTATGTACAAAATAATTTTTGTAAACTTATAAAGACTACAATCATGACAATGCCTTCCAAACGGCGGGGAAAAAATAAGTTTCAATATTTTAGTTTAACCACTTCCTCTCCTTTCTCTCTCTCTCTCTCTCTCTTATATTCTGCATAATGTTTCATAACTGGCTAGGTTCACAAATATGGAAAACTTTGTAAACCTGAGATGAGGTGGAAATTTGTTAGATTGGGATGTTGGCAAGATTCACACATTCGAAAACGTAGCTGGGATTTCGGCAAGGTTTACAAATTTGTGAACCTTGATGCTGGCAAGGTTTACAAATTTGTGAACCTTGATGCTGGCAAGGTTTACAAATTTGTAAACCTTGATGCTGGCAAGGTTTACAAATTTGTAAACCTTGATGCTGGCAAGGTTTACAAATTTGTGAACATTGATGCTGGCAAGGTTTACAAATTTGTAAACCTTGATGCTGGCAAGGTTTACAAATTTGTGAACATTGATGCTGGCAAGGTTTACAAATTTGTAAACCTTGATGCTGGCAAGGTTTACAAATTTGTAAACCTTGATGCTGGCAGGGTTTACAAATTTGTAAACCTTGATGCTGGCAGGGTTTACAAATTTGTAAACCTTGATGCTGGCAAGGTTTACAAATTTGTGAACCTTGATGCTGGCAAGTTTACAAATTTGTGAACCTTGATGCTGGCAAGGTTTACAAATTTGTGAACCTTGATGCTGGCAAGGTTTACAAATTTGTTTACATTGATTGCGAACATTGATGCTGGCAGTTTAAAAATTTGTGAACCTTGATGCTGGCAAGGTTTACAAATTTGTGAACCTTGTTGCTGGCAGGGTTTACAAATTTGTAAACCTTGATGCTGGCAAGGTTTACAAATTTGTGAACCTTGAATGCTGGCAAGGTTTACAAATTTGTGAACATTGATGCTGGCAAGGTTTACAAATTTGTAAACCTTGATGCTGGCAAGGTTTACACATTTGTGAACATTGATGCTGGCAAGGTTTACAAATTTGTTAAACTTGATGCTGGCAAGGTTTACAAATTTGTGAACCTTGATGCTGGCAGGGTTTACAAATTTGTAAACCTTGATGCTGGCAAGGTTTACAAATTTGTGAACATTGATGCTGGCAAGGTTTACAAATTTGTGAACCTTGATGCTGGCAAGGTGTACAAATTTGTTAACCTTGATGCTGGCATGTTCATTATCTCCTTCTACAGTTTTCAGTCTCTATGTTCTCAATATCCGAGAATACTGTTCTGATATTTGAGCAACACAGAGACTCTTTTTCAAAGCTGAACTGGTAATTTGGGAAACTTGAAGGATGAATTTTCTTATTATGGGATACTTGATTTATAGGAAATCGGTCATTTTTTCTGGACTAAAATAGAAAGTCCATTTCTTGTTTAGAACGTGTTATTTATGTATATAAATATATATGGTTGATCTTACTTCAGTTTGAATAAATTCAGTGGGTCAAAGTTTTGAGAATCAAAAATTTGAGAATCAAAATAAAATAGAATCTTCGTTGGAAATAAGCATGATGTTAATCTTCACTTCTGTGTTGTTTATAAATATTACATTCTTCCAACACGTGGAACTTTCATTCAATATATATATATATATATATATATATATGGTTGATCTAACTTCAGTTTGAATAAATTCAGTGGGTCAAAAGTTCATACACTAACCAAAATTAGTGATGGTGCTGTCTGTATCTTGCTTTATTTGTCATTT